>JASFAT010001701.1:0-7500 GCA_031353405.1 Baronia brevicornis | reverse complement strand
ACTGCGAAAGACCGTGCAAGTTTTGGTACAACGGCTACTATTTTATTAAGACGTACAGTGAAAAGCTGAATTTATTTACATTTCGAGATGATATTTTACTTGGCACTTACTATAATATATATATAGTTATAACTAATTGTGATAGTCCTGGTGTAAGACTCTCTTACTTAAAGACAAATTAAATAAGAGAGTCCTACACCAGGAGTCCGTCCAGTTCCCCGAGTGCCGTAGTGCCACACAGATGCCGCTCCCAACAAACCCCCACACCCGCGGCTCAAGGCCGGCGCGGACGTCAATTAGAGCGTCGGCGGCGGCGGGCAGGGGAGAGCGCACAGTTTTTAAAATTACGTCAGTTTAATTGAGTTCGCAGTGTCTGCTACAAAACTTAAAGATAAGCAAGTAATATAGGAGATTAAAGAAATAAAGTCAATTCCTACTTCTTCTACTCTACTACTACGCTCTACTATCTCCACACTTCGCCACTGACATAAGTATATCCTAAATTATTAATGGAGTCAGGCGTTACTTTGCGGAAATCCATCACGATGTGGTCAGTCAAAAGTTTTACTTAGCTAAGATCCGCGACCAGCAAAACAATAACAGAAAATTAATAATGTGTGTTTTTCCGTTGGGTTTAGTGGATTTATTTGGAACTTAAACCAAAAACTTACCGAAAAATCTGCCATCAACTCTCCACCCACCAACCACTATACACAACGCCAAACACACACTATCACTTTTCCATCTTGTACACGACACGTATTTCGCCCCAACACGAGGCATCCTCAGGTATAGCAGACTCTACGGAAGACTTTTCGGTTGTCTTCCGATGGTCCGATGGGAGGTCTACAAGATGGAAAAGTGATAGTGTGTGTTTTCGGTAAGTTTTTGGTTTAAGTTCCAAATAAATCCACTAAACCCAACGGAAAAACACACATTATTAATTTTCTGTTATTGTTTTGCTTGTCGCGGATCTTAGCTAAGTAAAACTTTTGACTGTCCATATAAATCCTAAATGTTTGTCCTGATAAATATCTTATGTAAGATAATTTCTTTTTGAAAATATATATTATATATTTTCAAAAAGAAATTATCTTAGCTTACATATATATATATATATATATATATATATATATATATATATATATATATATATATATATATATATATATATATATATATATATATATATATATATATATATATATATATATATATATATATATATATATATATATATATATATATATATATATATATATATATATATATATATATATATATTATTCAAGGTACTGTCCATCGCTAGCTACAACTTTTGGCCATCTCTGTGTTCTCTTTTGAGGCTATCCACGAGTCAAGCCATTTGTCGATGTCCTCATATGACCGGAACTGCTGAATGGCCAGATCATATGCCGTCGAACGAAACAAGTAATTGGGAATACTTATTAATTTTTTTTTGTACAAATAATTTTACTTCCTCATTTCAATTACAACGCCAGCTCACATTAACCGTTATGTGTGTGTTTAAACTATTTTAACACACATATTTTACGAAGAAAATCATTTCGTATATGTGTAGAGTTGACAGCCCTGCGTGCTTTACGTACGACGTCTACAACGAATTGTAAATTCTATGCTATTGCACTACGAGACTTCACCGGTGTGAAGTTATGATCTTGTTAATGAATTCATTAAATGTTTTCTATCTGTTGTATAATACATATAAAGGAATGAAGTGAAACATTCAGTACCATTTTTTCTGAATAAATGGCACTCGCTGTGTAATCCTTGGTATTTTCGGTCGGTCCGTCGGTCCGCGGTCCGCGCCAGTGGCCGCAATCGATACTGGGTCACACGCATCACGCACACCGCACAGCGCGACTCTACGTCGGGAGAGTGGACAATTAAAATAGCACATCATGTACACCGGTGAGATTTCTTTCGCATCGAGTCCGCAATCCATTAGCCTCGCTGTTGCAAACAGAATTCACTAGCTAGTGGGAATGCAAACATGACGTGCAACAGCATAGCAAAGTGGGTCTTCTCAGCCACAACACCCTTGTGCGACTGTGAGGGAGGTACACAAACAATGGCACACTTTGCATCCTGCTCTCTGTGCACTGTCACATGCTCAGCAGATGACCCTTATGATGGCAACAGATGATGCGGTGTCAGTGACCTACTTCTGGGGTGGTAGCATCTAATTGCTTACTCGATGAAGAAGAAGAAGCTTGTGGGAATAAAAATGTACTCGTCTGCTTCTCTATCAATCTATCTCGTGCTCTTCTTGCTTACATCATACCTGCCAAGGCTAAGTGAGATCCACACAAAAAGTATAATTAATGTACCGTTACGTTTTGGTTGTAATCAATCTTGGATCTTGTTTACGTTGAGATTCGCAACTTACTTCGCTTCCAGCCAATTCAACTCATTGCGCGCATATCGCTTCGTAAGCACGATCTGTACATCACCAATCTTTGGCCAATGTCGGCCAGCTGATTCGGAAAGGCAATCATTAGTTGTTACGGTTTTCGGTGTAGTTGATCCAGTCTCTCGATTTCACTTCGTTAGTTAGCTGACATCTTGATGAGGTCAATTCCGTCAGTATTCCTTAGCTCGCTCTTTAAAAGCATCAATTTCATTCCATATAAAATGGTTTGCAACAAAGCCAATACAAATGTGTTATTATTTCATAGATATCATTAGAATTATTAATCCATCATTGTCCTGATTAAAATTAAAGAAAACTTCACTTCCTCATTTTATCATGTGTGATTTGATAAGGCAATTTTCGCTTGTGTCTGATAGCATTCCAAGGATTGAGTAAACCTCTTATCTTTGCACTCTCGTCGATGACATAAACACAAATTATAAATCTGAGATTTTAATAGGGTTATATAATTTCTAAATAAATAAATATTGTATGACTAGTTTCAGGTGTTTATAGCCGTGAGTTGTCCCATTATTTCCCATTCTACATGAATGCATGAAGAAGGCAGCCGTGAGGGTTGAATGGAGTGTCTGGTTGAACAAATCACCACTATATATAACAATCACAAGCTAAAAGCATGAAGAAGCGAATGAGTCGGTTCAATTGGGAAAGTAACATTCTCACAGAATATTGTCATCAAACTCACTATCTTTTTCTCAGCGCTGAGTGTTATTGGATTTTTGCAAGCTTCAGTAATATTATCACAGAATTATAGATGGTTCGTCCACAAATGATTCGTTTTATTCTGTTTGATCTTTGGTTTCACCCCTAAAACTTATTTAAAGACATATGTAGTTTCATTTACTGTCTCTTCTAAAGTGTGCAAAACATAAATGAGAACACAAAACATACATGTTTATGTTTTAATACTTTGAGTGTTAAATATTACCTGTAAATTTAGAGGTTTTCATAAATCAAATTATCTAACTTTTATTCCGATAACAAACATTTTGTAGACTGATATATTTCACAGTAAAAGAATAATTCATGTCACGATTTAATGCAAAATTTGATAAAAAAAAATTTTATCATCCTAGTAATTATAAACAAACGTTTAGTTACTCACCAAAAATAAATTTAAATCGGTACTTGAAACCATAACAGCAGGGTGGTGGTAACTATTTAAATTAGTGTATATGTACTTTTAAAAACAAGCTGTGTCAATGTGTTTTTATTTTTATAGGCATGTATTTGTCCCTGGCTCATGTGACCTCTAGCATTTAAATATTTATAAACAACACACTTCATTAATTCACATTCAGGGTGAAAAAAACACTTCTCACTTATTGAATTCATCACACGGCAATGACACGGCAAAGCTGGACAAAAGTTTAAAGAAATTCCCATTTCCATAACATTTTTAGTACAATAAAATGTATCGTGTTATCCGATCTGATTAAGCAGCATTTGTAGGCAGCAGGTGAACTCTTTTGAGAATGCAACATGAGATATTTGAGGTCTTTAATATGTGCACACAGAACCCTTTCATATATATATAGCTGTATCAGTAAAATTGTCATTCACTACATAAAGCTCCATAGATTATTACAGCAAGAGAGAAAGAAAGAAATGGAATAAAAAAAAATTGACCTTTAATTTTAAAAATTTCCATTTTAAGCAAACTGAAACTTATAATGTTCCTTGTCATGAAACAGTAGGGATAGAATGATTTTAGTTATACATGTATATTTTAATATTCTAGTGTAGTTACACAAAAATGTATGATTAGGTGGAATATTTAAACTAAAAAAGTTTTACTGCTTTGCATAAACAGGTTTAGTGATTTTTGAAAATCACAATGAGAAATTGAGTTAATGTAAATTCAAAGAGCTGCAGAGTGACATTCAAATGTATACAAAACATTATAATATAGTGAATTTAAATACAATCAGTAATTTACAATGTTTACTGTGGAGTTGAAAGTTGAATTTGAATAAGAATCAAATTGAAATGGATTAAATTTTAATTATATTTTTGTCTAAAACAAATTTGTAACATTGCTATATAAATTAAATTTTTTAATTTAAATCATCTATCATACAAAGGCGAAAAATGTGTTGTATCAAAATCGAGAGGCAGGGCTCGAAACCAAATTTAGAAAATGCAGAATTGTTTATCAGGACCATAAACCCCTCAATACTAAGTTATAGCAATACAGACCCATAAATGACAAGACAATGGCATGTAATAATATTATATTATAAAACAATGATTAATACAGTAATTTTTAAAGAAATAAAGATTGTATAAATAATTTACATTATAAAAAAATATAAAACTTTCACCATTCATGGTTTGATACCACTGATGAATAATTAACTGATATTGCATACTACACTCAACTTTTTAATTTTAAACGTTAAGCTCAATAAGTAAAGGTTTGATTTTATAAAAATACGGATGTATGAAAAGGTTTACATAAGAATATAATTTAGAAATAAATAAATAAGAAATTAAGATAATCTACAACAAAATTAAGCTCTGAATACAAAATCACTAATATATTTTATAATAATTATTAAAAATGTATAGATTAGCTTTATTAATTTAGAGTTTAGCTGATGTAAACGAACCGTTTTCATATGAATGAAAGCTTACGTATCAGAATAGTGTAACAAATACGAAGAAACTGCACTAGTTTTAAGGTATTCGGAACAGTTTTTATAGGATCGAGCCGTCTTTTCTGTTTTAATTTGGATAAAGCATACCTATAATGATTTTGCTAAACAATCCGACCACTGCTACTGTGATAGAGCTGGCGCAATTCCACAATCTGCCTGGATTCCGCAGACGCGGGAATATCCATCCGATATCGTAGCCCATCGTAACGGCACGAGCACTCGAGCACAAACACGCACTACACTAACATAATTTCAGTGATCAACTTGTATTAAGTTCAATAATTAGGACTCACAACACAACACTTGTTCGACCACTGTTGTGCGAATTGATTTGACATTTCCGTGATTATAGCTGATAAATTCTGACAGCTTTGACAATGATAAAATAATGACATTTTGTGATAATATATATTTTTTTAATATGTGTTGGCTTCAGATTCAAGGACTTAAGCTAAACACGATTTTTGTCTGCCTCATTAAAAAAATGAGTTGATTGTGATTTTTATAGCATTCTGTTGAGTTAACATGGTTTGCCAGTATTGGCAGTATCTTAATTTCAATCAAAAGTGAAGTATATACATATATTAGTAACTTTAAAAATAGCAGCTTTTAAAAAGTAACTATATTAAACTGTTATGTGTAAATATCCGTATAATAGAGTTCCAGATTGCACAGATTTAACAAAATATAGAACAAGCTCGCCTCTATTCTGGTTTTTGGAGGATACCTTTGTTGTAAAGACCTGTTCTATGCTTGTTCCCTGAATTGTTCGAATACTAACAAATGTATAATATGTGTTTGGTTAATTTAATAAATATCAGCATGAATTACAATAAAAAGCGATTAATCAAGATGTGTTACTTCTAAGCTTGTTAAATGGTTTTCATTCCAGAAACATGTACGAAAATCACTACAATGATTGGTTCTACTTATATTACGTTGCAATATTATTGTTCCAAAATCCTCAAAGAAACAGGTTTTTTATATTACTTTAGATCATCCCTAGTTTCCATTACATTTCATAATCAAGAACATGTGTCAACACGGACAATAGGATGCTGAGTGTTTTACGAAATGCACTTACATAACGCAACTTTTCATTTCTATCCAAATTGTCATATGAGTACCACGTTTATATACGTATATGAAAAAACATGTAAGCGCTACAATTATGCAAATCCAAATTTATATGCATATGCAAATTATGACAGTGGATATACTCCTATTGGCAGTTTTATAGTAATAGGTTAAACAGCCATAAACGCTGGTTGTTTGACCGTATTAAAAAACCGATCGTCCGACTGGATAACTGCTAAATAAAATAGTAATACCGAGGCTGAAATATCAAATGTTGTCGTTTATTAATAATAAATAAAATCATTGATATTTGTTTCTTTTATTGAATAGTAAATTTTATTTTTTGTTATTTTTGAATAAATTCTTATACAAATAATTAAATAATAGTTTACCTAAATTCATGTAGTGTGGGACGCCTCCGTGTTAGATGGAGCAACGATTTGCGCAGGGCGGCTGGCAGAGGCTGGATGCGTGTAGCCGAAGACCAAGCTAGGTGGTGCAACTTAAGTGAGGCCTATGTTCAGTAGTCGACTGCCGTGGGCTGATATTGATATTGATTGAAATCAAAATGTTATACGAGTACTTTTAATTACTATATACTAATATTTATACTATGTATAATATAAAACATATACACTTTTTAGTTATATTTTTCAGAAGAACAAATTTGTATTAATAAAGTTGATGATGATCTTTGATAAGAATAAAATATTAAATCTTCGCGCGGTTTTGGAAAACGGGACTATTTGGCGTCCCAGATTTTTGTTTTGGGGACACGGGACAGGTCGCCGAATAAAGGGATAGTCCCGTTCAAAACGGTATATCCGACTTAATTATTTTTGGGAATTAGATTTTGAACTTTTTGGTATCAGATGAACTCATTTTTATTTATTTACAATTGAACATTTCTTTGAAACTATTTGTCAACAATATTATAACACGAGCAACCCATTTTTTTAAGATGTTTTCTTTTATAATTAATCGATCGTATAAATTATTACTATGCCAAGACTCTACATTGTTTAGTAAGTAGCTTGTAGCTGCAAGAGCAATGTACTATGACACACACACACACACACACACATATGGACCCATACAAATTTGCAGTGTCCAACTCAATAGTTCAATGCTGTTATAGTTTTAAAAATATTTGTTACAACAAAATTAAATTAAATAGTAGTATATTGTCAGAGCAACGGTGACTTAAATCGGGAGTTTAGATTGTAGTATTAATAGTCACGTCCCATTAGATTGAACTCGTACACTATCCGCTTCTGGTACACGTCGCCAGCGCTGGGCGGCACCTCA
>JASFAT010004063.1:0-175372 GCA_031353405.1 Baronia brevicornis | reverse complement strand
GACCGAAGTCTGAAATAAACTTTTTCTTTTTCTAATACAGATTTTTTTCTCTCCATTTAACGACAACTCTCTATAACGTCAAAATATGCACAGTCCCTTGAGGGTCGTTATATAGAGTTTGCACTGTATATCATATAAACAACTGAATACATCATATTAGGCCAACAGAAGCTTGTCTATGACAATGATTTTTCATTCGAATCATGAAATGAGTGTTTACTAGTAGAATTCTAACGATTCGGTACTAGAACGATTATAAATTAAAATTAGGCTCTGGCTTTATTCGGGATACTTTTTAAAGAAAAATAGCAGTCTTGATATAACTAGAATTCTCCTTAAAAATTCCAACTATAGAATCCAACCCAAGACCGCAAAACAATTCTTACAATTTTAGGTATTGCTGCTTTCGAATGTATATTTCAGCATCATATGTTCATACATACCAATTGTCACGCCTGTTTCCCGTAGGAATAGGCAGAGACCACAGATCTCCATCTGCTACGATCTCGTCATACTTTCCTCGCTTCCTTCACACACATCACTTTTCTCATGCAAACTAGCCGGATAAGGTTACTCTGACCTGACCTGGCCTTTCCTAAGAACTTCGTCAGCATTATTATTTTATATTCAGAAGATTTATTTTTTCTTTACATATAGGAAGCTACGCGGCCTGGCTAGCGTCCGTGGAAGATCCACAAAGTGCTGAACTGGCACGAGAGTGTATCGGCGCAGCGGGCGCAGCGCTTCAACGCTATCCAGCATCGGCTGCTCTCGCACTGCGCAAGCTGTGCACAGACTGTAGCGCTCAAGCTGCTGAAATGGTCACTGATATCGTCAACGCTACACAGGTTATCTATATTATTAACCCTTTCGCTACGGAACGATTGCATCAAAATGTGATCGCTGTGAACTGAGCCCATTACTAAGTAAGGAATGCTACGAAGTTAATTAGAGGTCGTTTCTTGTTATCTAAATTTAACAAGTATATTTATTTCGTTTTTTTATTTATTCAGTAATATCGTCGTACTTTCTAAAATACAAAAATTATAATCATAATTATTTTTTTTAAATATTGTAATATTCACATAATATTGTTTAATACAACCAAATTACTAAAGTATTTAAAGTCGAACATAATTTTGATAATCAACTTTTGGTATGATAAAGTTGAAAGCATGGAACCCAACATCTCATTGTTCACAATGAGACGTACCTCGACGAAAAAGACGTGAGTCTTTTTCCACGTTTACAACACATGACAAATTTTATTTCATGATAGTCAATTGTTTAAGGCATGCAGCGTTGCCAGGTACTCGATTAACAAAAGAATGAAACAAAGGTATATATGGTATGAACATACATATATGTACGCTTTTCGTACTCGCGCGCCCACTTTTCCAGAGCGTATTAGGTGTACATCACCTCCCATTTGAGCATTTCCATGTGGGTTTCAATGAGTTTGGCAACAGGAGGGCGAGCGTTGTCATGCAGTAGAATCACCATTTTGTGCCTTTGCTCGCATTGTGGCCGTTTTTCGCGCAGTGCTCGACTCAATTACATAAATTGAAATCGATACCGTTCCCAGTTATGGTTTCGTTTGGTTTTAACAGCTCATAATAAACAACACCGACCTGATCCCAACAAAAACATAGAATAACCTCCGCAGTGTGTATATTTGGCCGAGCCGACGACGTAGAAGCATGATGATTCTTTGGATTGCTGTAATAAATCCATTTTTCATCACCCGTTACGATGCGACGAAGGAAACCCTTCCTTTTATGCCAGTGAAGGCGACAAAAAACGTCCCTTAGCTTCAAATCATAAGGAACCCAAGTTCCTTGCTTTTGAATCACTTCCAACGCATGTAATCGCTTAGAAATAGCATAGCGGGTAACTCCTAATCCTGAAGCAAGTTGTTCTTGCGTATGGCATGGATCATAATCGAGTAATTTCTCTAATTCAGCGTCTTCAAATGTTTTTGGCCTTCCTTCGCGCGGACAGTCGTCAACGTCGAAATCACCGTCTTTACTTAAAGCAGCATTTCCGTAAACTTATTTTAACTCGCGATGCGCTTCAGCCGCCATTTTCTTTGAATGAAATAAGAAAAGTAACACTTCCCGCAAATGACGATTATTTGGCACAAAATCAGACATTTTCACACAATTAAAAGTGATATGACGACACAATAAAATCACTAGCGTGTCAGAGCGGTTTATTTGTATATGTTTAAACTTGATTTATGACGTTTTGGATATGTCAAAATTGACCAAAACTTACTGCTGGAGCCATCTAGCGACAAACATCGAGAGCTTAGTTGCGCTAATATATATATACGCTCTTCTTGAATGAATGGTCATTCTCCGAGGGCGTATATATATGCCCATCGGAGCGAAAGTGTTAAACCGATGGGCGAAGGTCGTTTCTTATTAATAATAACTACAGAGTGCGGAAGGTCGTTCGGACTCGTTTGTTCGGCGGCAGCTGGCGGCGGCCGCGGGGGCTGCTTTAGCCGCAGCTCCCCCCCACCAGGCGGCGACACTGCTGCATACGCTCGCCACCACCATACGGGACGATATGAACGCACAGGTACACAATTACAGTTTCACACTAGAAAAACAAGTTATTTCTTGTTAGTTTTTTTTAACTTGCCGATTTTTTTTGTACAGCCCATATATGCCTTTTATTGTAGCAGAGCAGGCAAACTGCTCGTTTGCCTGCTCTGCTACAATAAAAGTCCGCCCTGGTCATCTGGTGGTAAACCATTACCGCCGCAGGAATGGACATTTAACTCACCAAGCTTGTCCAATGTGGATTGCCAGAATAATTAGACTCGGAATAAATATCTGTAGGCCAATACATGTGTATAATATTTATTCCGATGCGGAGATTGAACTCGCGACCATTGGGTCTATTGGTGCGAATAGGTGGGCGATAGATAGACTAATCTATTTCTAAGTTAAATTATTACTTAATCAACAGTACATACAGATGGAAATGGGCGATGAACTTCCACTCATTGAGCAGAAAAACTAATTTTCTGCCACCGCCTGACCGCCACGGAGATGCAGTGCAGCGCAACTTGAGAAACACGAGCCCTATATATATTTTTTTAAATAATCGCCTCTCTGAGCCGGGAATCGAACCGCTAAATGTATAATAATAAATACCTGTAGTTTTATTCTAGCAATCGAAAGGTTTTATCACAAGAATTTATTTCTTCTAAATAACATAGGACATTAAATAGAAGGAAGACCATGGAATTTAATATTTCCTTTTGAATTTTGTTCAGCACAATGTATAGCCTTTTCGCTGATTTTACCGTGTAAATAACAGCTGTCTTTATCATTTTAAAGTAGGTATTAATAATGAACACAAATTAATTCTCATTTAATGGAAGCATATTTTCTGAATCCCACCTATAGATATAGGTTGACGATTAATAACTCTTTCCCTCCTGACGATACTAATAAGTTCTTTCTCGTCTATTATATTGAATATGAAAACACTTTGTGTTTATAATTTCTAACGATCCTTTAGAGCACTGTTTGCGTAAGACAATCAAAACGTGCTATTTGAATTACCGCGAGAAATGCCGAGAGGTTGGAGCAGAAAGTTACAACACGTTGGACATTCAGTCACTTTGCTTTGCTGTGTATTCGTAAAAATTTTATAAATAGAATATTATTGATTATTTAGCATGATTATTTCCTCAATTAAAAAATATGTTTTGTTTTTTATGTTACTAGTTCAATGTTTGACCTCATTAGTTTTGTTCTGAAGTTCCTAATATTGTGATTACATGGTTATTACCGGATTCATAAGTCTAGGTAATAGAAATAGTACTTTGAGCTATAATAAAACTCTAAAAAATATCTACACTTTTCTTTTTATCTACCCTATTAATAGGGTAGATAATACAGTTAAAGTGAGAAAATTGGTGAAAAATCTGTACCCCGGCAGGAAAGGGTTAAAAATATTGTTTATGTATTTCAGGCCGCCGCTCCTACGTGTGTATCGGGCGCGGCGGAATGTGCCGGCGCTCTGATGGGCGCTTTAATCTCAGCACCCTCACTCGCTACCGAGTTGCTTCGCTCTTTATTGCCCGCCCTTGCACTCTACTCACAAAATGGGCTATTATTACAGGTACTTTTTTAAATATAAATTACCTGCTGCCCTGGCTTCGCACAGGTGGTGTACCTAATGAAAAAATATGACATAATCTTTAGTTTTCTTGTCACGATAAACCACGTCGACAAAAAGGAAAACACACGAAGCCTAAGAGGAAAAAACAGCACGAAGCACAGAAACAAAGCTTTACTTAAATGAACGAATGTCATAGCTGTCAATACTGACATTTATTTTGTTAATTGTAGCTTTTTTTGTAAATCATGGTAATGGCGCCATCTATTTGTTATATTGCGATTTAAGATTACGGAAAACAGAAGAATTGTATTTTACGTCTATCCGTACCATTTTTTGTACTTTTCAAACCTTTTCTTGATAATAACAAACAGCAAAAAAAGAATTATCTAATTTAGTGCAGTCATTCTGAAGTTATGCGCATACATATATTTCGGTGATTCATTTTTATTTATATGGAACAAAAAGATATCAAAGATAGAAAAAGATATATATAATCTAAACTAATTCTGTTAACAACGAACGTTTTTAATCGCTATGAGTAAGTTAAAAATGCTTATATTAGGAGATCGTCCAGTTCAACAGTCCAGCAATGGAATCGAATCCGTGTAACATGAATTCCAATCAAGTAAGCTATTGCTGCTTCATTTAGCATTGTTATAGCACAATATTTAATTTTATGGCACATTTATGTACCTTTCTATTTTGCGAGATCATGAAATAACATTGGCAGATATAACTAAATACTATGATAGCGAGGGTGAAGATATATTGAGGAAAAAATTTTTAAATAAGTTAAGCGAGGTGCCTACCCACAAAAGGAAAAGATAGTAAATATAGCTGTGAAATAGTAGACATATTTACTAAAACCCTTTGTATTAACCTCTACTTACCTAAGGTAATTGTTGCCAGCCCATGTACCACGTACTGAAGCAAGCCCTATCGACGCTGATGAGCGACTGCATGCCCCTTGTCACGGAGATTGCTCAGCTCGTCGTGGCCGGATTCAACACGCAACCCTGCGCCTCCGGCTTGGACGTCCTCCAAATTGTGATACATTTTGTATATTCAGCTTATATTTCGCCGCATTAACCATTTGCATCATATATATGAAAAAAAGGCCCATAGCATCATCTTTCAGCATTACAGTTCAGTGTGTTAATATTTTAAATGTGGGATGCATATAGGTACTTCACAATTTACACACTGGTAAATAGTTTTGTTTTCTCGTAAACAAACAACGCATCGCTTTTGAGCTTGTTTTGATGAAGTTGTTGCTATGACCATCGGAAAATGTCCAGAAAATCTTGGTGACCATTATACGGACGTTGTAACTTATCGTGTTTTTCTTAGTTCTCCTATATTATTTGTTTCAACTCGTGAAATGCTCTGTCTTTATGTATGTTCTTGAAATTAATTTAACTATTCAAAAGCATCATAGCGACGCATTAAAAAAATCTTTAGATAGTGATTTCAGAGATAACAAAGAGAAGAAAAATAACAAATCGTCATTGCAGCCGAGCAATGTAACAGTTATCAGTATCAGTGCTTGTCTCTGTGTACAAGATAGTAACAGTATAAGTTGTGTTATTTTATTACTTACGTATTTGGTTCTAATTCCGAACGCAGACTGTATATACGCCTATGATGCGAATGGGTTAAGAGACCGCACTTTCAGACGTCTTCTGAGACTCACCAATTCTCCTGTGTGTCGACCAAACCCCTCCATAAACAATTCACTGTATCTGGAACTGATGTTTCCTATGGTACATTTACCACAAAGTTACAACTATAGAATTTTTTATGGATAGTAACGCAGTGAAGTATTCACAAAGGAGCTTAGTCGACACAGGAGGGGAGGTCAGGGGAGGAACCTAAGAGTACGTTCGGAAGAATTCCTAATTTTGTACCCGCTGTTATATACACTACACAAACATAACTAAATTAGTCTAACAGTTTTATAATAGTACATTTTGGCGTATTATTTGGCGAATTAATATTATTTAATTATTTTATGCAATAGACAAAACATAATGATATATGTATTGTAGCACCATCTGTTGGCAGATTATGTAAGAATAATCTTATTGTAGTTTATATAAAAAAAATATAATTTGTGTAAAATAAATTATTAAGATTTATGTTAAATTGATATAGCTGTAATTTAAGAACTATTTTGCAGTAATTTGATTTGTTTGTTAAAAAGATATTGTTGTGCCGAAGCAAATCTTTTTTTAGATTCTTTGTTCACCTTCTTAATTTTGTGTATAAAAGCCTTCAGTACTTAACTTTCTTCATACAAACATTCAATCACATAAATGATCTGCGGGCTGGTCGATTACGATGAAGGCGGTATTTATCGACTTTTTCATATGACTAGCCAATGTAAAAGACTGCGCGCGCAACAGCCTCCACTTTTGACAACTGGAGGCTGTTGCGCGCGCAGTCTTTTGTCACGCGGAACGCACGCTTCTTTCCTTCGCTATTTCTTATTGTGAGTCATTTATTATTACACACTTTAATCGTCAGATCGAGTATAATTTCTCACAAAGTATAAACGTCCAAACGCACTTATATTTATCCCCCATACATTAAAAGATTAAATTCGTTCGGGGCGAGATCCATTCTAATTCGAACCACTGTCGTCGACAAAATATACATTAATGCTACTTGTAAAATTTTACTTAAAAAATGTATTGTTTGGTTACCAGCTGATTATGTTGGTGGGGGACGAGTGGTCGGAGGCTGGGCGAGTGATGCACACGGGCGTGGCGGCCAGCGCGCACGTCGTGGCGGGCGACGCGAGCGCCAACTGCGACGTGGCCGACGAACTGTTCACACTACTGCTCACCATCACCAAGAAGAAGCCGCAATACATCGATTGGATCGAAGACCTGCTCACGCAGCTCATTGAAATAGGTGCGCAGCTATTCTTGCAGAGGGGCTAGCATTAATTTAATTTTTATAGTAAAACTAGTTTCTCTGGGTCCCTCAGAGCTACGCAAGCGTTTCGGCCTTCCGTAAGGTGACTGTTCGAATCCGGTTAATTACTATCAGTATATCATCACGCTTGTTTCTCGTAGGGTTAGGCAGAGACCACAGATCTCCACCTGCTACGTGATCTGCTGACTCGTTCGTCTTTACAGTTTGTAATTGAATGATTGTCAAAATATTTATGAACTCTCGTAGTTAATACGATGAGTTTCAAGTAATCAACAAATAATCTACAATCGATGTTTTTTTTAAATATATGGATGAAACCAATACAATCTACGTGTGTGCCGTCGCTTTCTAATAAGGTTGTATGCCACAAATACGTCTGTTTTGCTTGATGCCATTTTTGCTTTGAAATAAAAACGTGCTTCCGCGATGCTAAACTTGGGACAAATGAACCAATTTTTAGCTTGTATGATGATTGCTTGGACACATCTTCTAAGAGTGCTTCTTCGACTTGCTAAGGTTGGCAGCCAATTCAGCACAACTTTCCTCCTCCTTCGCAAGGTGCAGCAGTTCAGGGGCACTCGCTATCCCGGTCTACTCCCTGATATTACGTAGCCAAGACTTTCTTTTTTGACCAACTTGTCTTTTGCCCGCGATTTTTCCCATCATGATCAGTTGCAGCAATTTGTACCTGTCATGTTTTCTGATATGACCCAGGTAAGCAACTTTTCTACCTTTGACGGTCTACAAAAGTCTACGTAATTAACCAGTCTTTAGGCAACCCTCCCGTTTCGTACATTTGATTCATAAACATAACCAGATCCTCCTCCTTTATTAATTTCAAGACCTCAATGTGGATGCCATCCAGTCCAGCAGATTTTCAAAATTATGCCTTGTCCAATTATGCCTTATTGGACAGTAGGCCTAACAGTATATTTGTTTGTATGGTTCAGCTTCGTCGTGCATCCGACTGTGGGAGGCGACGGCGGCGCGTGCGGCGTGCCGCTGGGTCGCGGCGCTGACGGCGCGGCGCCCGCACGCGTTGGAGCCGCACGCGCCCGCGCTCTCCGCGCTCGTGTTACATTGCATCGGTGCGTATTGTTTAATCACATTAGTTAATCACCGCCACACACCAACAGAATAGAGAATATGCATGTAATCACACGTATCGTACTCTCCTACGGCGCCGAAACGTGGACGCTAACAGTCCGTCTGCTTCATAAGCTCAGAGTCGCTCAGAGGGCTATTCGGAGCTCGGAGTTGCTCTGGTAAATATGATTCGGAATGAATCAATCCGCCAGAGAACTAAAGTCACCGACATAGCCTTTCGAATTAGCAAACTAAAGTGGCAATGGGCTGGTCACGTTTGTCGGAGATCCTACAATCGCTGGAGCAAACGAGTGCTGGAGTGGAGACCGCGTCTCGGTAAACGTAGTGTGGAATGCCCTCCAGCTAGATGGTGCGACGCAGGGCGGCTGGCTGAAACTTGATGCGTGTAACCGAAGATGGGGCTAGGTGGCGCTTCATGAGGGAGGCCTATGTCCAGCAGTGGACTGCCGCAGGCTGTGGATGATGTAATCACACAAACCGGGAAAAATCTCTTCGCAAATCAATATTATATAAAACTGCATTAACACTCAATCACTCACTGTCATGTTATTTGAGTAACTGTAAAAGATGGAGTTTTTTCAATCGTAAGTCCCAAAATTTATACAGCGACGGTATCATGTCACTACCTACAAGATGGCACAAAGCCATCGAGCAAAATGGCTCATACATATTAAATGTAAATAAAGGTTGAAAAAAAAAATGTCTTGAGTTTTCATATAAAATGCGAATAAACTTTTTTCCCAACCTTGATCTATGAACAAGATTTAACCGAAAAGCTAGATTCTTTGACATTGCGGAAGGATATTTCCCATGGGATACACTGTGAAAAATCGTTTGAAAAGTTACCCGGCGCTGAATTCCATTACCGAACAACTCACCACAAAGACAAGTTTCATACCCAACATTTGGATAAGTGGAGATTATATAGATATGCAATGGTATACCCAGGAAGGCTGGGAGGGACTGGATACACACGCATTCAGGCTCAGCATAGCACGAAGCCATCACGCGTAGCAACCTAGCCCTATCTTTATCTACATAGCCGGGATAGACTGTTTGTTTATTGAAAAAATATATTTATAATGATATAATAAGAATTTTTTTTGAACTGTATGCTGTCTCAAAATATAATACTAAGAAATTGCATCAGTACAAATAAAGTTATTTTTTAAATAAATTTAAAAGCAGTCAAAAGGACTTCTTGAGAAATATAATAGTTTTAAACTGTATATTCATTCATATGCTAATTATCCAGGCGGCGCAACTCCACGCAACCAAATTGAACCACTGGCGGACTTACTTCTGACATTCAACCGCACCAGATGGCGCAATGGAGAGTTTGGCGCCTGGCTGCGACAAGCACTTGCGCAAGATGGTTTCCCCACAATTCACGCCAATCATACACATAAGCACAAATTCATCACCGCTGTAGTCAAGTAAGTGTATATGGGTCGTATTAGAATTAATATCATTATTTAATTATTTTATGCAAAAGACAAAACTAATTTTATTTGTTATAATTTGGCGACATTTTTTGGCAGATTATGTAAGGATAATGTTGGTTTACATAAAACAATTGTAATTTATATATAATAAAATAAATTTTTTGGAATTATAACTATAAAATTTGTAATTTAAATATTGAGCTGTATTTGTTTTGCAGTTATTTCATTTATTTGTTAAAAAAGATATTGTTGCTTTGTTGCAGCAAATTTATTTTTAGATTCTTTGTCCGCCTTCTCGATTTAAGTCAAAATTCATTTTAGGGGCCAGATTCATTCTAATTCCGGTCCCGACGACGAAATATATGTAGCCTATTTTATTATAATTTAATTTCATAAGAAATAAAAAAAAACTGATCTAACACTGACACCTGCCAGTCGTAATGACTATGGAAAACCATCACCGCATCAATGTAATGGCATCGAACACGTGAATCGTGCCCGGCCGTCAACCCTTTACAAAGTACTTAATAATTACTAAATATATAATTTACCCAATTAATTAACTAATCAGTGCACCTTTGGTAACCATCGCGTCCGAGCGCATTTTAACAACATTTAACATTTTAACAATAATAATTTAAAATTTTGGTGGTTCAATATTTGTAAGCATTTATCCTTATAATTCGGATTAATAAAAGGTTCTTTACTGTAACAAACTTAGCATTAAAACACACTCCCATCTGAACTCCAAACAATTGGTCCTTGGAGCCGGATCTGAACCAGCGACCTTATGAGTTTGAATGAGTTCAATTTTCATTATGTTTCTCTTTTCCTTCCTTTTTTCGAAAGCATGTACAATCTTATAATATATAAAGAAATTAAACTGCCAATTTAATTCTGGTATGGGATTTTTAATCATATGTTAATATTATATAACATTTCTTATTTTAGAGAGGAATGCAGCAAGCGTCGCATTCTAGATGCGGTGAAAGAGTTCTCTCTCGCATGTCGCGGCCTCATCGGTACGGAGTATGCGAGACAGACCCTCGCATCCAAACAGCTAATAGCTTGAGGCGAGCACTAAAATCGAAATGTTCAATGATCTCTGCGTCTACGATAGTTATATAACCTAAATATTGTCATCTAAGATGAAGAAATGAAAGTTCTTTTTAGGATTGTGTGTAGGGGTAGTTTCATAAGCGTAAAACATTTTCTTCAACGGTATACTTGAATGGACTAAAAGTATCAAACAAGAACTAGAAACGTTATATTAAGAGACACTAACATGTGTCCAACAATGATCTGTTAAATGCTAATGACAATTAAATTATATAAATTTCCTGTATTTTCCCCCACTCCTTCAATGTGAAATTGACGGGTAAAATTATATAATAAAAAAATCTTTGATTTTAAAATAAAATTAGTATAATGTTGCAGAATAGTTCGATTATAAATGTACATCAAATGGATAATAATTAATTTACTCAATCCCAGTTGAAATCATCCCATGAATTAATTTTTCTGGCATAATTGTAAATTTCATATTAAAAGATATGCATTTGTACAACGGAATCTAACCTGTTCCAAATCAATAACACTTCAATTTTTAAGGGAAGTTTGTCCAGCTGTGGACTATTATGGCTATATTGATAATGATCAAAATGTTTAAATATTATATATATTGCTATAGAGTAAGTGTATATAGTTTATTTGCTGTAATGTAAAAACTATAGTTTACCCAGTAAAAAGACTATGTTTGTGATGATTGCAAGATAACTGTGAAAGTTTACCGCGAAACTGTGATGTTTGCCATTTTGAGGCATAATTTGTGACATTTTTATTCTTATTAGACATGACATGTTATTAGCGAATATAGATTTAATAAAATAAGTTTGACATTAATTCAAAATACATTTTTGAAATTATTTTTTACCATAATTTTCTCCAAGTGCTCAAATTATTTCAATTAATTTGCCAGCAATGTTACATTAAGTATAGGATAATTTGTTAACTTCCTACAGATTACAGAGTATTTATTTTCAAAATATTTTTGTAAATTTAATATTTTAATAACAATAATGATGTAAGACACTTATTTGCAATAACTAGATCAATATCAGAAAATGTAAACGTAGTATGTGTCTCTTTTGTCTCAATTCGGAATAGATGTTAGATTTATTTAAATTTTGACATGTAAATAAAAGTCATGAACTTAAACTGTAGTAAATATTAAGTTAACAGGTACATCAAATATATCCTTGTAGTGTGCATATACAGTTGTTTCTGATTTTGTAAAAATAAAATAACATGTTTTGTTCTAATTTACTTTTATTTTGTTCCAATAAAAATACAATTTTTTTATCCTAGTTACAAACAAATTTTTATATAATAACAAATTAACTTAACATATAAATGCAGATACAATTAAAATAGGAAAAACGTTAACCGTATGCTTTTCTAACAAATACTTGATATCAAAATCCTATACAGATCGACAATCACTATGTCCAATGGTAAAACGACCTGACTTTGTACGCGTAGGGGGTCTGGTATAAATTCCGGTCGAAACAAAACACGAATTATGGTTTCTGGGTATTGATTTGCGTGCGTCTTTTTGGTATTAACAAAATTGGTGACTATACAATCATTTCAATTCTATATTCAATAATTTATTAAAGTACAGAAAGGAATTATAAGTAGCACAGCTAAAGCAAAATTAAAACCAGTTATAAGAAAAATGAAATGAATTAAAATGAAACAATACTATACAGAAAATTCTGATTTGTGTTAGAAAAAAATACAGAAACATAGCAATTGGTCCATGGCATAGAAAATAAAGATTTTTCAAAGTCTTTTAATAACATCACAACAGACGTAAATACTTAATAATAAAGAAAACCTCCAACATCATACGGCTACTCTTACTCGTATCAACTGGCATATTGAATGACATGTATGTTAACTACTAAAATAATTCTGTTTCTATAGATTTAATTCAGGATTTGGAATCACTGAAATTACGAGCCTTGTCTGAAATCAGATGGAAGCAATCCTGATATAATAATACACTTAAAGGGCTTCTCACATCACTGAGTTACTCTGAAATTAAGGCGTTATCGCGTTTGTTTATTTCAACAACAAAATTGAGGAGCTTAGTGGGCTCTCGAGTCCTGTTCTTTTGTCGAAGAAAGTTGAGAGCCTGATCTGGAATAAGATGGAAGCAATCCTGACGTGATACACTCAAGGAAGAGCTTTCCACATCGCTGTGAGTTACTCTGGAATATATCATTTTGCGCTCGTTTTGTTGACCAAATGCAGTCACCTGTATTGAAAACAAGAATTATATATTATATACTCAACTTTCACTCTGCATTATTAGACACACTTAAAAGGGTAATTTTCCGATATTGCTTTAATATCTAAATTAGGAAAGATGGATTCTGTTTTAACATCCTATCTTCATTTTATTTTTTATCTTTTAATTTTCATTGCAGAACCGTTTGGAAGCAAATTTGTGAAAATTTTATTATTATACAATACAATTTTCTCCTAACAAACGTTCCCTTAACAAAAGTCCTGCTCATAAGGATGAGAGTACTTGTTGCTAGGTGAATATTTCTTTTTTCAAGTTTTTATTTTTCTCGAGTGTTTATATGTATGTAAAGGTGTGTGTGTGTGTGTGTGTATAGTGTATGTATTAAAATTTATATTCCTTCAATACAAACTGCACCAGCTGCAAATCAATTTTTTTTATTTCGCCCGCAGGTTGACTGCTAGAGTATGCTCAATGGCATTAAGTCCGTCCGTTGTGCAAAAAAGATTAAATTAAAATAAATAAAATAAATTATTGTAGGCTTTTCTCGCCAACTAACATTAGTGACGTTTTTTATTTCATTTTCATTATCTGATATTATCATCAGTTATATTATTTAATTGTGATAGAGTATTATACAATATAGTTCGATTAAGGCGTATAAGTGAAGTGATATGAAATGAATGCGTGTATTGTGACTTTTTAAATTGACTGAAAAAGTCCATAGAAGGTTTTGGTAGCATAGCCACCATTTTATCAAGACGTAACGTTACAGACTGGCTACTTAGTTACATTTCAAGAGATTTGATATTATTGCATTTTACTTATATTACAACTAATTGCCATTAAAGAAAAAGAAAAATTATATATAGTACCTCATAGACAAAGCTGTGTGCGTTGCACTTGGGCCCGATGTAGGCAACGTAGACGGAAATGCCGGAGACGCGGATGTCGACCGTCACGTGCAGCTGGAACAGCTCGCGCGCCGTCGCCACTAGCCACGTGTCGTGGCGGTCCACATTCAGCGACAAAGAGAACTCATGCCTGCGACCCTCTTTAAATATCGTTGCGTGCTTGATCTAAGGGAACAACAACACATGAATATATTTTGCTGAACTATCATTTTATGGTAGGCGCTGAAAAGTGATGGAGTTTGTAAGTATTATGAAGGAAAAATCTACATAAATAAAAATGAATCGTCGAAATGTATGTACGCGCATACCTTCAGAACGACTGCACCAAATTAGATACTTTTTTGTTGTGTTTATTATTATCAGGACAAGGTTTGTATAAAAGATAATGTTCAAAAAATTGTACGGAAAGACGTAAAAATAAATTTCTCTTATCGGTCATATTAGGCGCCATCAATTGTTATATATAACTAATAGATGGCGCCATTACCATGATTAAAAAAGAAGCTATGATTAACAAAATAAATGTCAGCATTGTTAGATTGACATTCATTCATATTCAATTACAGTTTCTTTTGTATGACCAAAGCAAAACTTTGTTCTGTGCTTCGTGCTGTTCTTTCCTCTGAGATTTGTCTCATGATTTTCATTAGGTACACCACCGTGCGGAGCCGGAGCGGGCAATTAGTTAATATTAAGTATAGTATAAACAAAATATAATGTATGTAAGCGCTTATGATCAAAACTGAGCTATGCTCAATATTTCAATAATGATGCTGAATGCGAAATTTTATTTCGATTGTCAATCATCAGATTAAAGAATAAATAAATATAAATTTAAACCACTTTTACAATTAAATTGAACATTTAGCGATACGTCGCAGGAACAGTGCGCTGGCGGCGCATGGTTTCGAACTGCCTGAATATGGACGTCCCGCTGCCATATATACGACTCTCCGCTAGAGGAGCGGACAAAGACGACCCACTCTTTGCTGTTGACAAAGATGACGAAAGCTTTGTCGTTGACTAAGACGAATCACTCTTGTCGTTGTTAATCCTAACACATTCCCATCGGGTTAATTTTGCTCAAACTGGCCTATATATCGGAGTATTTTTATGTTATGTTACAATTCAGTCTTAGCTTTTAAATGTCATCAATAGTGGACGCTCGTTTAATCGTATTTTCCATATAACAATTCAATACAGATGAAAAAAATTGGTACATAACCTTTGAAGTAGAAATTAATCAGAATTTTCATTATTTTTTTTCTTAAAAGCTTTTTAACGGAAAGATTGCGTATTACGTATTAAGTATTTTTACGCATAATATATTTTTTAATTTTATATGACGCAATCATCATCATCAACAGCCTGCGGCAGTCTACTGCTGAACATAGACCTCCCCCAAGGAGTGCCATCTAGCCCGATCTTCGGCTACACGCATCCAGTTTCTGCCAGCCGCCCTGCGCAGATCGTCGCTCCATCTAGCCAAGGGGCGTTCCAGACTACGTTTACCAAGACGCGTTCTCCACTCCAGCACTCGTTTGCTCCAACGATTGTCGAATCTCCGACAATCGTGACCAGCCCATTGCCACTTTAGTTTGCTAATTCGAAAGGCTATGTCGGTGACTTTAGTTCTACGGCGGATTTGTTCATTCGAAACCATATCTACCAGAGTAACTCCGAGCATAGCTCTCTGAGTGACTCTGAGGTTATGAAGCAGACGGACTGTCAGTGTCTACGTTTCGGCGCCGTAGGAGAGTACGGGTAGGACACACTGGTCGAAGACTTTCGTCTTCAGGCTCTGAGATATGGGCAATGGTTGACAGTAAATTAATAATTAATGATTTTGTTTTCGCGCTGTCAAATATGTGTATGTTGTTATTATTATTGTGTGACATGTGTCGAGGTACCTGAAAGTGGTGGTGCAGATCAGGGAGCGAAAGCGGGGTGCGTTGTGCACACGCTGCCACAGGACAGCGGTACCGGCGCGCCTCACAGCTCGCCTCGTGCGCGCCGCGCCGACGGAGCCGAAACTCGCGGCCGCATCCGTGCCGGCAGGGGTACCGCAACATCTCAGCCACCTTCAAAATATTGAGTGTTAAGTTCAACGGTTTTTTTATTTTATTTTTTAAAAACTTTCTAGTGGTAAAGCCACGCTGCAGACGAATAGTGTGTAGCATAAATGGGCCGGCTGGCCCAGGAAAGTACCACACTCCTGCAGAAAACCGGCGTCTGAATGGTAACTTTGCTATCGCGCTTCGTACGGTTAGCGGCTGAGTTCCAGAGACCCAACACCCTCCCCCTCTCCCCGCCTACTCCAACTCCCATAATGACACTTTCTTTAAAGGTCGGCAACGCTTCCGCACTGTCTATGGCACAGCGGATGTCAATGGGTGGCGTTGATTGCTTTTCATCAGGTGACACGCCTGCTCGTTTGCCTTCCTATGCCATAAAAAAAATTATGTCTCTGCGCCCTTTGTCTTTGTGTTTGTGTTTGAAAGCGTCGCAGATGCGGTACCGGCCTTTATCGAATACATATGCTCTTCTCTTGAATGCTCCTATGTCATAATCACGTAGGAACATCGCCGGTGGTAAATTGTTCCACATATCCATAGTTCGTGGCAGAAAACGACTAAATAGTACAGTGGTTGACGGCTCGACATCCAGGTGATGGGGATGGAATCTATTTTTGTAGCTCGTAGTGCGATGATGGAAGTGTGCAGCTGGGAAGAGATTTAATAACTCTCAAAGCATTCGCCGTAATAAATTCGATACAGTACACAGAGAATTAAGCTGGAATGGCCCGAGCAACTTTTACTGACTAATATGATCTTACCCCTTCCATGGCACGGTTCCTCACAGATGAAAAGGCAGTGCGGCAAACGGGACAGGCAGTCAGCCGCGAGCGGCAGCGGCCGCACACGAGGTGACCACGACGGCACTGCGACATCGGCGGCTCCATCCACTCCAAGCATACGGGACACTCCAACATACGCAGCAGGCACTGGACAACACTTTGTTAGTCAATCGAGGCATCTTCTAATACGTATGTATTAAAAAAATTTTAAAAAATAATAATTAGTAGTTGCGCATTAGCTAAAATTCTACGGCAATTCAATACGGATAGACGAGGCTAGAGTACTCAAACGATTACTAGACGGCAAACCAGATTATCGTAGAAGCCATGGAAGACCTAAGCCAGATGGCTAGATGGAGATGAAGACGACGTAAAGGCAATGACTGTAAAGAGCTGGAGAGAAATGCCTAAGACCCGAATGGAAAAATTTACTGAACCAGGCTAAGGCCCACCCGCGGCTGTAGTGCCTTGATGATGATAAATTCATTGTGTTCTGTTGTCTAAGAATATACCTCTATAGTCATTGCATATAAATACCTTAAAGAACATTTCTACTCTGTGCGACTGTTTAACCACAGACTAATATGTATTTGTCATTGACAGATTTAATTCATACACATTGTGTTCCACACCGAAGCTTTTTTTAATAATCTAAATAAAATTCCTCTTGGACAGTTCTCGGGATATCACATTCACTTCAAATTCTAACAACTACACCACTAACATTTACAGTGTACAATCGAAAACAGTAAAAGATTTATTTCACATAATTCGTAAGTCTTTCTACCCTACTACATATATTAACTTTAACAATGTCAAATATGAATCTCTTTGTCACGCAATGTGCTTCCAAGTTATATTTAATTTTCTCTTCATATATTAGTGTGTACATTTATTTATTCAAATAACATTTTCTACTGTTATTTATTCAAATAACAAGTTCCTGACTACCTGAAGTCAGTGTCTTTTGCCAAAATAACTATATCTAATAATGTAAAAATTCACAAAATTAAATATACAATATATATGATCTAATCTCTTGAAAAAAAATAATTAAATGTCATTGTATTGTGTGTTTAGATGAGCTTGTTTATAATGAGTGTAAGATTAGATTACTAACTATGCGTATGCCAAATTATAATAAAAAGTATTTGAAACAGAATCCCACAAATCATTAAAAGTAAAAATAAGAGTACAATTAATTTGTTTACTCACCTGATTAAATTCTTTAACTGAGTACTGTTCACTGCTTTCATCTTCGGCTAAAAAGGAAGATATGCATTCATATAGTAGTTTAAACATTTATATTAATTGAAATATCCTTTTTATTAATGTATTTATTATTGTTAATAATATCATATAATACATGAGTCCTACAGTAGTATTGCATTCCAAGTGTAAGATAACATAGTCAAAACACAGAACTCGGACAGACCTGGCACACTTGATCTCAAATGTTCTTTCATTATAAGTTAAACTACTGCTTAAACTTTTTTATGGAAGGTTTAGAACCACCTATCAACACTGAGGGCACTATGGATGCGTTTCTTTTCTTAGCGTAAGCAAATAAATAATGGAAAAGGAAGAAAGAAATGATGAGAGGGTAAGAATGAACTAAAAGAACGGCAAAAGAAATTAGGCCTCCAGATCCCTACACTTATGGTACAAAATATTGTAAAAATGCTACCTAGCTACTTGGCGCCGATATTCTGTGAGGATGTGGTACTTTCCGAGTTAAACCATTCGTACAAAACATAAGATAGTACAGGCAGAACACACTGCTCAGTCTTTCGTCTTCAAGCTCACATATAAACAAGTAAAATTATTACATTCATGTTTCCTTTTCATTATGACTGAATTTGTCTGCGCTTGTCTCGAACTTGATGCAGTCACTTCCTTTGGTTCCTGGAACAAATAAGAATTTTATTTTAAATTATTATCAGACAAAGACAAGTTTTAAACAAAAATATCCCACTATTGTGTTCTATTTTTTTCCTAAATAGTACAATTTTAATCAACTTGAGCTGGCTGCTGGTTAGTGAAGCATATAATGATAATTGATATAGCAATTATCATTCCATGCTTTACTAACCAGCAGTCACTTCTTCAGCCACTCAACTACAACACTTACATAATAACACTAGACTAAATAAGTAAGACATGTAGATCCTTAGTTTATCACATTGAAAGTACTCTAAAAGGGTAACAACACCAAAGAAGACTTCGATAATTCGTGTTGATGTATTATTTTTTACTTTATGGAATAGATTTAAAGCGTTAAATATGCCTTGACATCAAATATCTGCGGCATTTTTTGTACTAACGAGAATTTGCACATCTTGTTCTTAAAAATAATTTAATGTTATAAGAACAAGTGTGCAAACGTATCAATATTAATTTTTTTTTTACACACAACAATTATAAATTTCTCAGTACAAATATATGACTTGGGAAATCCCCGCGTTATACGAGGGACATGAAATCATGTTATAAGAGAACCTCATTGTTATACCTAACCTACATTGATTATTAAGTTAATAATTTCATTTTCAATATATACACACCTCTACAAATATATAAGCAGTATTGAGCGAGTCGTTTGCAATGTCGCCGCTGTTGTCTGCGGAAGTATTTTCTTCATGCTCCTGCTCAAATTCTTCATTGTCAGCTTCTGATTCTTCCATCTCCTCTCCCAAGGGCAAGCCACCTCCAGATGTATACACTGAAGAATTTTTGTGTATATTTCACAAACTTATATGGAACAAGTTTTGAACACATTATATAATTCTAAATAGAAAATTAAAAAATACTTGATAACAGTAAAAATTGAAAACTAATAGAAAAAAAAATGAATCTGTTTGACTTTTTATTATTGTTATTAATTTATTTTATAATATTAATACATTTATGTGTATTATTATAATACATATAATTTATTTTATATTAATTTATAATAATAATGGGTATGTTTTTTATTTTATTTTTTAGTTCATTTTTCTACACTGCTTAATTTCCTTTCCGATTTAATATTTGTTTGTTATATATACAGAGTGTCCCAGAAAGAATGAATAATCCTGAAACGCCCAATAATACGGCTATCAGGCGCTCTAATAAAAATATACAAAAAAAAATATTCCAAATGGTGCCAAATATATGAGGTTTTTTAAAAAAAATATGTTTTATTGACCTTACAGTACTTTGATGTACACCACGACCGCAAATTAATGAGATTTGTTGCGTTTTTGGTGTTCTTCTTTTTCCTCATGGACTATATAATTAGAAATCTAGTAAAGAGTATGAGCATCTATTGTACTTTTTTGGAAAAAAATATCAATTTCTTTTGCAAGCATTTGTCGACAAAAATCAAGATTGTTTTTTGTCGACAAATGCTTGCAAAAATAGAATAAGATCCACAATTCTTCGACAAAATTCTGTGGAGCGAGTAAAACCAATGATATTTTTTTATGAAAGAAGTAGGCAAACAAGCTGGTCGCTTGATTGACGCTAGAATGAAAAGAATGGGAAACAAACGTAACCGGTGAGTGCATTTCTCAATTACCCCTCGCCAACGATATCGTGATGTTGGTAGGAAATCCAAAGCAGCATCAATGAATGCTCTAGAAGAGTTAATTGGTTATGGTTAATTTGGATAAAACCAAAGTAATGAATTATGACCGAGTCTACCCAAAGCATAGTCAATAATTCTCGAAGTTGTCTAGAAATATATTTTTCTTATTACTACTTTCTACAAAAGATTGAGCAATTTGGTTGAAACTGGCGGAAATTAATAGAAGGATTCAGTTTGGTTGGGCAGCATTTAAGTAGCTTCGCCAAGTCCTTTCGTTACCCACACCTCAAAGCCTCAATATGGAATTTTTCAACCAATGCATCCTAACTGTTGTTTCTCAAGGTATAAGGTCTCACTTACTACACAGTTATAAAGACTCAGAGAGCTGAGGGTTATGGTTGGAGTTTCTCTGGTAGATATAATTCGAAAATTGGACTGGATTCGAAGATTGATTCACTAGCGGAAAAATCCGACAGAAAACCAGTCACCAACATAGTTATTTAAGTAAACCAACTAAAGTGGAAATGGGATGCTCACCTTTGTTGGAAAACAACCAACAGTTGAATTAGACAAGTGCTGGAGTGGAAACCTCGTCTTTGCAAACTTAGTGCGGGACTGTGTGGATCTGGCAGAAATGGAATGCGTGAAACCAAACATCAGGCTAGTTAATCCGCCTTTTATCTTGGTAATGACAATTTTTCAAATAAAATAAGTATAAAAGAGGTTCCAGCTAGAGGGGCATAGTAGCTGTTATGAATAATAATATATTGATGAAATTGTGTGCCATTTAGTTTACCCTCTACATTTTCTTGGACTCCATCAACACCTTCACCTACAGTAGCCGGGGAAACAGCTTGCTCCACGTCTTCTTCGTTATCCCCTGAAATGTGTTTCATATGAATCATTTTACAATGATCTTTTTTTATGGGAGAAGAAGGCAAACGAGCAAGCATGTTGCCACCATTACAATATTATAATTGTTAGCAAGCATATGGCCTCTTATAAATCTTCTTATATCCAATTAGGTCATAGAAGCTATGTCAAATAGCAAACCTGTACATCTATATTGATACTGAGGCAAGCAGTTTTGGTGTAAAATTACACCAAAAATGATTGCTCGAAGGAAAATAAGTACGCGTATATACAAATATACTGAGCTGTCGGCGGTGGTTGGCATTCAGTACTTAAAAATATTCATCAAATATTCATGTGGACGGTATTTTATTACTTTGCAGGAAATAAAAAGTATCTAATACATTTTTAACAGTTTCAAATCGTGATTATCATATTTAGGGCTACATGATGTATGGAAACATTCGTTTCTAAAATCGGCGGAAATAAAGCAAAATGATTAGTATTATGCATATGCATCATGCATATCGTGCATATACTAAAATTAGGACAATACAACATCGCTTGCACAGTAGATGAATAAGACACCTGTATCACCACAAAACGATACATTGTAAGGTTTTGTATAAAGTGTCGTATATCACATCACTAGTTACAAAAATTGTAGCAAGATGACTACTGTAAAAAAAAGACAACCGTGAATTGTATGATGAAAAGAATGCAAACGACTTGAAAAGAGTAACTGGAACATATGGAAGAGACATTCAAAGTAGCTAGCAGATCACGTGATGGTAAGTAATCAGTATACAGAGTAAGATGTGAAGTGGGAAGAGAGCAGTAAAAGAAGGGGAAAAGAGTTAAGCCAAGTCCAACTCACCACCGTCACCACTCACGAACCACAGAAAAATGCTAACGCTTAATGTTGATGGTGAGGATGTGGTACCTCCCCAGTTGGCTTATTCACACTAGCATGATTTTACCTCTAATTCAATTAATGGCTGCAGAAAAAGACATGGTTGAACTTTCTTACAAATTGATCATTTGAAAATACCCCATATAAAAAGCGTTACTTTGCAAAAATCCATTGTTGGGTCCCTCAAATCAACTGTTTTCTTTCATACTATTCATTCGTGTCTATTACTTCTGAGGATGAAAAGTGTTGAGACGAAATGTGTCGTGTATATTTCTAATGGAGGTGTTGTGTATAAAGGAATTCCGCATTCAAAATAACAAGAATATATTGTCAAAATTCTAACGACATATGCGCTGCAGCTAGCAGTATGGCATATTTAAACTATAATTAAAGTAATATTTAGCCAAAACTTACCGTCCTCGGAATTGCCTATATTAACGGGAACCTGCACATCATCATCCCCAATTACCAGGTCAGAATTAGGTGGGGCAGCTCTCAGACTTGATGATGCTTGTGGCTCTTCAGCGGACCATCCGCTGTCTAATATACCTGAAAACGCTAAAAATAGTTTATATAAAAATGACATGAATGATCTGTTTTGACAAAAATATAGCCATTTTTACTGTTTTCACTGACGTATTATTATTTTTTTAGCAACATCACCACTAACTAGCAATCCGCTTCTAGACAACAAAAGATATGCTTGGCAGACAGATGATCAACCGCTGTGCCTGGTAACTAGCACGATTAATGTCTAACTTTTGACTTTAGTACGCTGTCAGCTGTAATAATAGGAGCCTAGTTTAAGCAATAGTAGAAGTAATATGCAGGTGAGGTTAGACTTGGGCATCGAATGTGATTGCGTTGCAGTTTTGCAGAGGTTTGCAAGGAGTTGCATTCTTTGAGTATATTTCTCGATATTTAATTGCATTGATCTCATTATGTGGTTGTTTCTCGGTATGGTGTTCTCGGATGAATTTTGTTGATATTCTTGGCTAATCAATTCCTCGTTAGGTGTTACAAACAATGTGGCTAAACTGTTTATCCGTTTAACCCGAACACTATTGAACAATCTAATATTGTTAATCAGTTAGTAGGTGGGGGGATTTATATGCGTTTGGTTTGTGTAGACATTTATCCTTTGTGAGTCAGTGAAATAAATACTCGATCTAAATCTAATAAAATGTATAATAATAAACTAACAATAAGAAATAGTGAAGGAATGAAAGCGTGCGTTCGCGTGACAAGGGTTTTGACAACTGTAGGCTGTTGCGCGCGCAGTCTTTTACATTGGCTAGTCATATGACAAAGTCGATAAATACCGACTTCATCGATATCGACCAGCCAATGATTTATATGATTGAATTTATGTATGCATGTATGTGAGTATGTTTGAGGACAGTAAAGTATCTTACACTCATTTGATTATTATATATTGGTATTTTGATAATTTGATGTAATAATTTGTGCCTAATTTTTTTTTAAGTTTCACTTCACTAAAACCTCAACTTTGCAAGTCAGAAAGGCACTCTTAGAAGATGAAGAAGTTAGTCACTGAAATAATAGATTGCTACTGACTAAGAGTATTTATAGAGACATCTGAGCAGGAGTCGAAAAACCAGAATTAAAAAACAGAAAACGCTCCCTGACTAAATTAAATCACTTTTTACAAAATTCAGTTAAAAAATCTTAACGACACATATTCAAACGCTAAATTTTATTTACATCACATTTAAATTCAGCCGCGTTAAAACTTACAAAATATAAATAAAGGGAAAAAACTCTAGGGTTAAAAGCCAGGAATTTGAATAAGCCACATCACCTAACATAATATTAAATTTATACATGACATTATTGGATAGGAAGGCAAACGAGCAGGCGTGTCACCTGATGGAAAGCAATCAACACCGCCCATAGACTTCCGCAGCGCCATAGGCAGTGCGGAAGCGTTGCCGACCTTTAAGGAAAGTTTCATTATGGGAGAGGGAATTGGAGGGGAAGGGGTAGAGGGAGGTAGGAGGGTGTCTCGAAGCAAATATTAGCTGGGGTAAGTATTTAATATAAGGGGTAATTATTAACAGAGACTTAAATTCTGTCAAATATTTAAATAAAATAATATTCATGAAAATGGTTTATTGTCTTTAAAATAAATCAGTTCCTCGTATGATAGGAACTGAAAGAATAAAGTATATTCTTTTTAATCTATACTAATTAACAATCACTCACTTCGGGAGTCACACTTTAAAGTTAATATTTAAAACTACATAAAAATTTCAGTGTCAACAGTATTTAAGTTTCTTAATTAATACCTGCTTGGAACCTCGTTGAGCTACCACTTTCTTTGGCTTTTGCACTGTTATGACTCCAGTCTCGCCTACATTCCAGATTCTACTCGGAGGAAAATTATATCTTTGAATTACTTCTTGCTTCAGCTTAAGCTAGTCGCCTAAGGACTCCGAATAGATATCTCTAGTTGGCCTTTATAAAACGTGTAAACCAATCTTTGTCCGCCTTTCCGTCTCTTTTCCAAAACTCTAGATATCTATCTTGTATCGAATGGCAAGCTCGTAAGCTAATTTCTTGATATCCTCAAATAACAATACAAAATAGATATTAGCACATTTTATTAAATAATCTGCCATCATGTTCTCCTTGTTCTGATTTAAAAACTAAACGGTTTTTTTTATAACCCGCTTTAGAAGATCCTTCTCTTTTTTTCTTTAGATGTTTGACACATGACACATCATATTTAGTAGTAACAACTCTATTTTTCCAGGACTTGCCAGCTCAAATACTTCTTGAGACGTACTCTTCCTTATGTAATTTCTCATTCTGTAAAAAATACACGTTTTATAGAAAAACAATCGGTTAATAATTATATAATAAATTTTAATACTTACCCCAAACTCAATTTGCTAATTTTAGACCCAAGGTCACTTTTTTACTTCATCAATCATAGAAAATTAACTAGTCTTAATAATTACATACAAATAAACTAAAACAAAGAACAAAAAGTTCTCTTACCTGTCAATCCGAGGTCACTGCGCACAACTATTACCCGCGACGACTGGCTTGCAAATGATAAGTCAGGACACATTCGGCTGCGTACAGTGTTGTGTAACACATGAAAAATCATTTCTTTGGCAAACAATTCAAACTTCATTTTGAAATTCAAGCATGCCTTAAATTTTTAAAAATAAATTGACAAGACGGCCGTCAATGCCTGACGAGAATAGTTAATAGAAAATAGTTGCGCGCGGGAACGAGACAGGACGATGTCTAGAAAAGACTACACATTGCTGGAACATTTTCGAATTTTGAAATGCCTGAACTTTCGATCGTTTTGCCTAAATATAAAGGGGCGACGGTTCATCGAGAGGGAGTTTAAACGTTTAATACGCAAGAAAATCGGAAGAAAATAGTAGAAAAGAAGTAGAAGAGAAGAAGTGGAAGTAAAATGAAGAGAAGTGAAACTTAAAATGAAGAGAAGTGAAACAAAGCGAAGAGGCGTGAAACTAGTGGGCGATTTCATTTTTCCGATCCCCGAACCTCAGCTCGTAACAATTAACACTTCACGTTTAGCGGGAACAAAATTGTTAATTCTTACCTCCTTAAACCAACCCCGTTGTCCATTATTAAATAAAACAAAACTTACATTTTTTTTTAATTTAATTTTGGCAAATTTAGAAATAACTCTATACATATCGTTTTTTCTGAGCTAATCGTATTCATTATTCATCAATGAAAAGTAATTAACACATTCTTGTGTTCCTTAACACTATCACGTTTTAATGTTGGGACGTTTTTCAAATCCCAATTGATATTGAACTTTATTTATTTGACATTAAATTGAAGAATGGTTGTGGAAATTTAAGTAAGGCTGATGTGTTGTTACTGATTCTATATTTGTAATAGTATATATTTTACTTGCGTTTATATCATTGACTACATATACAGTCGGATCATTCAGTTGGATCCAGCAAATGCTTAGTTAGTTAATAGTAATAATTTCAATTGGAACTTTAACTTTGTAAAATGTATATTTGGTGCGCGGGGCCCGTAGCATTTGCTACTCTTGCTTCGTGTCTAATCCGCCACTGGTTACCATTTATCTGCTGTAGTGGTAGGGATAACGCTTTTTACAAGAGCCCATAAGAGCTTAAATTACATATTTTTAAATTTAAATAAGTTTTATATAAAATCATTGACATACTTGGTCTACTTAATACAGGCAATGAGAGGTGCGATGGATCTCTTCTCTTAAACCTGCCGATGTTCAATGTTAAATTCATTGGCGTTGTAGACAATGAAGAAGGCGACCGCGCATTATCTAGAAAAGACATGATAAAACATCTTATATTTTGGAAAACACAAATAACACAGCGGCGAGTCCGATACTCGGTCCAGGGTTCGCAGCTAAAATATCACAAGTTATTTTTTTTGCGAAATAAACATTTTTAATCTCGGCTATTTTGTATTTTTTTTTTATTTAAACTTTTTAAAGCAGGCGGACTTAATGCCTTTGGGCATTCTATACCAGTCAACCAGAACAGACAAAAATGGTTTGGAGATGGTGCAACTTGTACTAAAAAAAATATTTTGTGACACTTATTAGATAAAAATTATTTTCTTTTTCTTTATTTAATGAAGTATTATACAGGTTTCTTAATCTAATTGATTACCCGAGAAAACTAAAATTCACGTTTGTAAAAATATGTATGTCAGCAAGTAACATTCAAATATTATAACGTTCATACAAAAATATTGTTTTATGAAACTTTAAAGAAATTCTGTAAATGCATCAAATACTTGTACGCCAATTTCGTAGTGTTTGTTTACTAATATGCATGAGACGCATGTATTCATAAGTATGGCAACAGCGCGTGCCGAAAGAGAAAAAACGTCTTTTGTCGGCAGGTTGCGCAAATTGTTTTCATTCACAGTTATCCCTTCCGTACGTAAATATTACGCGACCAAATTAGGTTGGTTTGGGTGCAGTTCATATTGGAATGATAATTATCATGAATAAATGAGAATGATCTATTTGAATTAGCAAGATTTTTTGTTGTATAATTTTTGGTGTATATTGAGGACATTTTTAATAAAGATTTCATAAAAATAAATTTTTTTTTTCTTTGCCAAATTTAATGTATATCGATAACTGAATATATTACTTAATTTTCTCGGGTAATGAAAAAGTCACGGTGTATATCCATACCTTTACACATAAACATACTTACATACATATACATATAAAAAACACAAAACAAATTTAAGAAAAGAAATATTCACATTGCAGCAAATACTCTCATCCTAACTAGTAAAAATTGTCGGAATTTGACTTTAAAAACAAATCTACAAATCTGTTTGAGGCTTTTTTAATGTCAAGAGGAATGTCATTCCAGTCATATGATAAATTTAAAAATAAAAGCTGATCTTCTGTGTTTTTGTCATACTTCCCTGATCTAGCTGGCCCTTTACATGCCATCTGTCTACTAAAAAATACATATTATATGTTGTGTATTATAAGTTATAACTTACCGTGCCCACAGCCATTTGTTAGTCTTTTAAAAGCTAGTATTCTATTAATGTCAATGGCTTGTGTATTTGTAATAGGTCTTCGCATTTCTTGAGGAGGCATATAGAATGCAGACCTACAATAAAATGAAAGGAGCAATGACATTATTGAATGTTACACTTTTTTATGTTTCAAAAAATCATATATTATTTATAGATAAATTTTATGTTACACTTATAGATAAATTTTATGTTACAGGTGTCTTTGTATAAATGTCAAAATAATTAGCCCTTTATTTTAACAAAATATCGTTTTTACATATTTATTTTGTCATAAATACAATTATAAACGGTCTGTGTCACATGAGACGTACCAATGAAATTTTAAAGTGGTCATTGATACTGTTCAACTTTGCCACACCTTTATTATTATAGATAAATTCTTCATTAAAACTTATTATTTAGCAGGTTCACGCCGGGGCAAATATCTACATTTTTTCGCGTGAGGCGGGACTGGCTTATCTTCTTACGCTTCGTGGGGCGTGGGCGACACTGTAGCTTGTTAGAACGCGCTTAATGATCTCACATTAAGCGCGTTCGACACGTACAGTTCGAGTAGAAAATAAACTAATATTTTTAACGATTTTCTGAAAACAATTGACTCACCTATCATACACGTCCCCTACAGGATAGTTAAGCGTGACCCACTAATGGGACACGCTGCCCTACAGAATAGTCAAGTGTGACCCACCGGTGGGTCACGCCGCCCCACAGAACAGTCAAGTGTGACCCAACGGTGGGTCATGCCGGCGTGAACGTGTTAAAAAAAATTTTAAAATAAAATGCTAAATAAATGTTTTTCCTTTTATATTGAACTACTTTATATTGCTTTTTTATATGAGAAAAAAACACCGATACATTTGATTATGCTGAAAATGTTTGTAATACCTTATTACTTCATATAACAAAAACCCTTTACCAGGTTTGAAAACGTTAATTGTGAAATTTGTGATTATATAATAAATACACACCATTAACTGTTAAATAACTGCAATTACAGTAATCCTGTTTTTATATTATGCTCTCAAATTAAACTACATCATTTTTCAGTAAATTTTTATGTGATCAGAAGATAATCAATTGAAATATGAAAATGTGTTACTTACTGAGTGCTTGTTGGAGTTGTTATTCTGTTAGGATTATTCAATGAAGACCAGAACTGTTTCCTTTCCGACCAAGTTGTATATCTACGTAAATGGCACGCAGGTGAGGAGGGTACTCCTGAAAGTAAGAAATTCAATGTCTAGTGTACATGCCTAATCAAATGCCAATTTCTCTATTCTATTTTTAGCATAGTCTAAATGTCATGTTTTACGTGGACAGTCAAAAGGTTTACTTAGCTAAGATCCGCGACAAGCAAAACAATAACAGAAAACAAGTAATGTGTGTTTTTTCTGCTGGATGACGTGGATTTATTTGGAACTTAAACCAAAAACATTTATTATTGTTTTGCTTGTCGCGGATCTTAACTAAGTAAAACTTTTGACTGTCCACATAGTGATGGATTTCCGCAAAGTAACGCCTGACTCCATTAATATTTTACATTAATATACACCGTGACTTTTTAATTACCCGAGAAAACTAAAATTCGCGTTTGTAAAAATATGTATGTCAGTAAGTAACATTCAACTATTATAGCGTTCATACAAAAATATTGTTTTATGGGACTTCAAAGAAATCCTGTAAATGCCTCAAATACTTGTACGAATTTGTTTACTACTATGCATGAGACGCATGTATTCATAAGTTGAAAAATAGCCCTTATTACAACGCAATAAAGTGTATTCAAATGTCAAAGTGTAATAAGCATTAGGCGCTACCTAGATACAAAAATGGCTACTGCTGCCTCGCTTACTCTTTAAAAGTTGTATAGCACCCTTGCAGTCTAGTACACTAGTACAGTGCTATTTGTTACAATCAGTACGTCGGACGTCATGCGAGAAGGTACTGTTTGTATCTCGCTTGTTCTTACGGAAAGTGTATGACGCTTGTTCGTTCAAGTTCATTTTTCACGTTACAAACTAACAAATTGTTTTCATTCATAGTTATCCCTTCCGTACGTAAATATTACGCGACCAAATTAGGTTGGTTTGGGTGCAGTTCATATTGGAATGAGAATGAATTAACAAGATTTTTTGTTGTATAATTTTTGGTGTATGTTAAGGACATTTTTAATAAATATTTCATAAAAATAATTTTTTTTTCTTCGCCAAATTTAATGTATATCGATAACTGAATATATTACTTGTTTTTTTAGGTAATTAATTTAGGTAATTATATATATTTTTTAGGTATAAAAAAGTCACGGTTTATAATAATTCATTAATTAAAAATTCTCATTAATTACAAATATTTTGTATTTGTTACCCAAAACTATAATTTATTTGAATGTGTAACTAATTTGACAACTAAGTGGCATTTGGCATATCTTTAGCGTTTGTGAGTAATATAAGTTCTAAATTGGCAAGGCGCTTGGCAATAATTGAATATGTATAGCTGAAGATTAATCTAGGTAGCATACCTTCAGAAAGGTCCAGTAGATTAATGGCTGATGAAGTGTGAAACAACTAACCAATCCTCCACTTTTTACCCTTACCTCCCCACGAATCTCCCATCATCTTGCACCTTTCTCGAAGAGTAAAAATGATAGTGGCTCAAATATTGTATATCAATTGGCGACAGTGATAACTCACCAACAGATGACCCACTTGCACATTTGTATGCACAATTTATATAATTATAGGCAAATATTATTCCTAAGACTAATTATGAAGTACACTTTTTTATACATTACTTGATGATACATTTGTAAAGTTAGTATTCAAAGTAGAATCATTAACTGCTCTCCCAAATACACTAGTTTCTGTTTCATTTTCTTCATCATCTGAAAAAAACAATCCTAAAGTTTGTTGCATATACAAAACACAAGTATTAAGATTAAATGATATGAAATGGTCATCTATAATCTTCAATCAAGGTTCAACCTTAAGGTGCATGTTGACATATAGTTGTAAGAATCAGCCTGTTATACCATCTATCACAATTATTTATCACAATAACCACTACAATACAAATGCTCCTCACCACAGCATTACAACACTATTTAAAATGAATGCTAAAGCATAATTCTATTCCCAACAAAATAATCAAAGTAATAAACTAAAAGCAGAGATTCAACTGATGATGGAGATGGTAGATGATGTAACGGGCTGGTTTCCGCAACTCGATGTCATCATGCGCCTATTTTGCATATCATCAGAATGGATAGCTCCTAACTTATGATGGAAAATTTATAAAAACATTGAGAATAACTTGTAACTGATCTACCCAGAATGGTAATTTGCACTGTAAAGAAGCTGTTATTGTTTAAATTTCATCAATCAACTCAATTCTTTAAGACTTAAGTACAATTGCCAATTATATATATATATATATATATATATATATATATATATGTGTGTGTGTGTGTGTGTGTGTGTGTGTGTGTGTGTGTGTGTGTGTGTGTGTATGTATGTATATATTATATATACCTATAATAAAAATCACTCATTTGTATGGCACTCTATTAAAATGGCTTGCATTAATTATAGCCAAATCACAAATTTGCCAAATCTTCCTCAGTAAAAAATATAAGTGTTGTTTCCTTAAAACAATGTAAATGAGATTTAAGTTTTAATAGTCCACATTAATAGTTTTTTCCCATTAAAGAGCTGTTTGTGCTACACACCGAAAATAATTTTACGTTTATTTTTATTGTTATTGTTCACCTTACAATTAAATTTAATTACTTATTTAACCAATGAAAGATCAATTTCGAAAAAAAGAAATTGCGCATAAATATTAAATACACCGAAGAATGCATTTTTAGGCAAAGAATAGCATATGAAGATTCATGGACAACTAAAATTTAATTTTACTTTTGACGGTAAAGGATTAACGTATGATAATAAGAATTGTAATAGTATTGTCTACTTTTGAAATTATTATCTTATATGGATGGCTTATACTTTTGCCCAAAGATGTAATAAAAATTATATCACTAATACAAACATAAATACAAACCTGAACTCCATGGATATTCAGTAATTCCTAATGACTTTTTTAAATTCTCTTTTCTATTACTCATTTTTTAAAATACCTAAGAAGACTCCGAAAACCATGTGCAATTTAACATAAATATACTGTATTATATATAATGTAAAATAAACGGCATATATGTAAGCAAGGACTAAAACTCAAAATTAATAACTATTCGTAAATTACGCGAAACAGACATTGATTTGCTTTTTAAAACCACTTTAGTGTTGCTAAGAGTAGGTCTGTCAGAAAAAAAGGCAGACTGTTAGATTTTTTATTTCTAATTACCTACATATTGATGGATGAAACACCTACAAAAAATGAATTAATTTGTGATTATGTTTTTAAATGAATTATTCAAATAATTTAAAAAATATGACGGCGGCAGTGTTACTGTACGGTATTTGATTTCTAATGTTCAAAAGTGACAGCGATATCATGTGCTAGGGACGTCACTAGTTGCTATGACTCTTCAAGGGAATACTCAGGACGGCGTATTACCCAGAGAGCTAGAAAACTACGAAGGTCATCGTTCGGTCCCAACCCACGAAGGACCGGGTAAAGAGCGTAAACGCGTCTAGATCAAGCAAAATCTGTCTCTGCACGCCATCGTGGGGGCGGCTTGCAATGTGCGTATTGACATATTAGCGAAGACCTCAGGATGGAGAGCATCTATGAGTTTGAGGCAATGGCGTAGCGAGCTTAAGTCGCGCCCGGAGCACAATACCTTTTTAGCGCCCCCTCCCTCCCATTCGAAAACCATAACATATAACAATTAATAAATAAATATCGCAAATTAATAAATCGTTTTAAAATAACAAGCGTAAGCTACATTGCGTTTAAGAAATAAAAACAAATAGTGTCCTGAAAGAAAGAATGTTTGTACTTGATACACTCAAGGACAAATCAAGAGAGGAGATAATTTGTGTAGCCACAGTCGAGTCAGCCCTGCCAGTATAAAAGACGTATCATTTCTATTATGAATATATTATTACAGTTGGATTTAGACTATTAGTGTTCCTTTTTGCCTTTTTGTTTACGAATTAACATTTATTATATTACAATGGCACTAAATTTAAAATATATTTTCCACAAATCAGTTATAATAAGAATAAAAATAAAAATTATCCCGCAATTTTTTTTATTTTGCGGACTATTTGGCGCCCCTTTGTGAGTAGCGCTAGGGGCGTGATGCCCTCCCTTGCCCTCTGCCCCTCGCTATGGCACTGGTTTGTGGTCCAGTTGGCTCGGAAGATATTGGACCGAGCCGACAATGGGCCCCTCACATACACCACAAAAACCTAGCTTCCCTCTAAGCTCGTCCACCTGAGGGACTCGCAAAATCCTTCTATCACCGCTTGGCTCTCGCGAGGAGGGAGGGCCAGTGACGGACCCAACGTTCAGCCACATCTCGACAACGCGAAGCCATTAAAGGACTTTTAAAAGACGCTGGGAACAACGGCATCTAGGACTGGTGTGTGGTCGCGGTGGATTATCTTCTAGGCTCGATCCCACACTCTGTGGGTGCGAATGGTCCCGTTTCGTTTTGTTCAATATTCTACCACTATTCTGAATAAACATTGGTCCTAATACTTCAAGTAAAGTAATTCCCCTTACAGTACTATACATAGAACTATATCAGCTATCATAAAAACATTTGAACTATATTCATTTTTAAAAATCAATATTCGGTAAAGAAATTTTTTGAGACCCGTGCATTATTTATAATGCCTCTGTGATTATTCTAAGCAAGCATTATAATGCATGCTTAGAATTATCACAGATTATACACTACAATATACATGTCATACAAATGTCAAGGTATAAGGAAAACAATAATTTAAAAGACCGCAACCGTCTACTTTTTTACGTCACATATTATATTGTATTATTATGTAGTAGCGAATTGTTACTATTTGGTTATAAACGTTAGCAGAACATAATTAACAATAAAATGACGGACTTACCCTATACTGTTGAATATGCGAAGTCGTCAAGATCTAAATGTAAAGGTTGTAAAAATACGATTGAACAAGAAACTTTGCGTATAGCTCTCATGGTGCAAGTTAGTATTTTGTCATATTCATAAAAGTTACTCGTTCTATATACTTGCTTTCTGTACAATAATGTGATATATATATAAATTATTTTAGTCACCTTTTTTTGATGGTAAACAACCTCATTGGCATCACCTGGATTGTATATTTTCAAGAAAGCCTCCTTCAGATATCAGTGAAATTGCAAACTTTAACAAAATCAAACATGCAGATCAAGAAAAGATTAAAAAGAATATGGCTGGTATGTTAAACAATTTATTATATCTTTACATAATTATTGGATTTATTAACAAACATTAGTAAATGGTATATTTTTTTATAAGTCCTGTATACCTTTATTAAAAATATAAAAATGTGGCACTCAAAGGAGTTTTCATAAGTAATTTTACCTTAGGAGGGATATTTTGAACTGGGCAACATGCTTGGTTCTTAAAATAATCATAGCAACTATTTTTTTCTGAATAAAAACCCTCAGCATAACCCATAAATTATAATGAAAATTACAATGTCTTCATGTTTCAGGATCTTCTGGAGTACAACAGCCTGAAAAAGGTACAAAAAGAGGAAAAAGTACTAAAAAAGGAGGAGCTATGCCATACATGATAGAATATGCTAAATCAAGCCGAGCTACATGCCGTAATTGTGATATTAAAATTTGTAAGGTATATAAACAAAGAGCAGAATAGCAATAAAACTATCATATGATTATAGCCAATATCTGCAATGTATACATGGGGATTGGGTAGCAGTTTTGACTAGGACTGTAATTGGTTATTAAGCACTATATAAATATCTCCTTTTTAAGACCACTAAAGTTTCTGCCATCTTCTATCATTAGCTGCCTGCTCCAGCTTCGCATACCTAATGAAAACAATGTGACAAACCTCAGAGGAAAGAAAGCATGAACCACAAAAACAAAGTTTTGCTTTTGTAATACAAAAGAAAGGGTAATTGAACATGAATAAATGTTATTTTATCATCATTTTTTACATCTTTACTTTCTAATTTGGGTTCTGAAGTTATGCACATTCATATATTTCTAATTAATGGATTTAGTCATGGTCAGTATCATAGGTGTCAATAGACTAACACTTTTGTTATTACAACACTTTTGTTATTAAATCTTATTTAGAATTATCATAGTTATCTACTGGATCTGAAAAGCTAGTTAAGAGGTCTTTATTTAATTTTTATAAATTTATCATTATCAATTAAATAATGGCAAAACCAAGAGCATACCTATTAATTAGGTTTTAAATAACCTTTGGACATGATGAAACAATATACCAACACAACCTTCTAAATGTTGAAGAAGTTGATGCCTAATAATGCCTAAGATTAATAACACTTAGTGTTACATATGAAAACGATAATTGTAGTCACCTATTGTTTTGAACTTTTTTAGGATGAAGTAAGAGTTGCTAAAATAGACTATGATCCTAAATATGGTGATCATCCTTTATGGCATCATGTGAAATGTTTTGCCGAGAAAAAACTCGAACTAAATTTTCTTGGAGGTGGAGAAGATATTCCTGGTTTTAAGACACTTACAAAAGAGGACCAGAAGATGGTGAAGGATGAAATTAAGTACGAATTTATTTAATACCCTATATATTTAGATAGTGTTCATATATTTTTTTTCTTTCATATTATATAACAAATTATTTTTTTGTAAATAAATCCAATATTAGACCATCTGATAGTTCTGAAGTCCCAATAAAGAAGGTAAAGAAAGAGCCAAAAGATGAAGAAGAGTTAAAAGAGGAAAAAGATAAAAAGAAATTATTGAAGCAACAGAGCAAGTTGTATGACAGCTGTAAAGAAGCTATAAGTCAGCTTAGTAAAAAGGAATTACATGACTTGCTGCAAGCTAATAATCAAGATATACTTACAGGGCGTGATGAGGTAATTTATTCTCAATTCTATTTAACTGTTTATAGCATTTCAGGGAATTCTTTTGTCGGCCAATATTTTCGCCTAGTTGGAGACACCACCCTGTTCTACCTTCTATCATATGAATGAAATTTAATATTGAAAATTTTTGTTGTTGTTATTTTAATAAATTTTTAGTGCCTGTACCATCTTGCTGACTGCATGGCATTTGGTGCCCTTGATCTGTGCCCCGAGTGTAAACAGGGTCAACTTGTTTTGGACACATTTTGCTACAAGTGCACAGGTATGTTTATATTATCAGCAGTCTCCTATTTATTATACTAAAAAAATTAAATCATTTTATGACCTATTAAATAACTAATAAGGTATAATTCTGCACCCTGGTAGAATATGGCAACCTTAACTTATGCCTATTTATATTAATGTTAAGCATAAAATACGATTTTTAGAAGATTATATTCAGTAGTGGATGATAAATATAAATGATACTGAATTTCTTGAAACAAATAATTTATACAAGTCCTAATGAAATCTCATCATGTCTATGATTTATGTTAAATGTTTTGTAGGTAATATGAATGAATGGACTAAGTGTATGTATAAGACTAAGGATCCTACGCGAAAAATAATGAAAATACCATCCCAGTTCAAGAAGCTTGCTGCTTTAAAAAAATACAAACCAAAAGTAGGGGTGCGCTTATTTGAGAGTGAACCTCCACCTCCGCCAATTGTTGTAAAGAAGGAAGAGACTGAATTGTAAGTTTTCTATATATTACTTAAAGTAAAAAACATCACAAATTGTGATGTTCGAAATTTGTGTTTGAAAATTTGTCATCATTATTAGCCCACGGCAGCCACGGTTGGACATAGATATCTATCCCAAGGCGCCAAAGTTTTACTTTGATAACAGCCATCAATTGTTTTTAATTTATAGAGAGCAACCAAAATGTATACCACCATTAAAAAATCTCCAATTTTTCCTTTTTGGCAAATTTAAAACCCCCAAAGAACAAGTAAAGAATAGAATTCTAAAAATGGGCGGTCTGGTGGTATCGAAAATTACTAAAACTACAGCTGCTGTGGTTTCGAGCAAGAGTGACGTGGAGAAGATGTCAAGCAAAATGGAGAATATTAGAGATGAAGATATTGAGGTATATAAAAAATGTGTTGAATTCTTATTCTCTCGAAGAAATATTTTATTTGTAGTATAATTAATAGAAATATATATAATAATAAAACCCAATAATATCTAATTACGTAGAAAATAATAATTTTTATGCAGTGCTGGCGTTAGGGTCGCTGATACCCCTGTCAACAATATTCTGGCGCCCACTTAAGGAAATCAAAATCGAATGTTAATATTTTCGTGAACCAATATATTTTTTTTAATTTATTTAAACAATACATATGTGCATATAAAGTTGAATTGCCGGTGGACTCCGAACAGGGCGATTGCCCGTATCTCGGGACCCAAACGTTAATTTTCAATCTTGACAATGTATGTACGTATGTAGATATTGTAACTAATTCCTACTAATTATAATTATGAAATACAAAGAAAACGGGAATAAAGTCCTTTTTGTGTATTTATCTATCTCTACAAGTGTGCATGTGTGTGTGTGTGCTCACAGCCTGTACACTTTTGCGTGAGTATGCTCTCCGTTTCTTTGTGGGAGAGGGAAATTAGCTACTTCGTTACTTTCTCCTTGTATTCGTAATCGATCAGATATACGAGTTTGCCGCATTTTATATTTACAACGTAGTATATGTATGGGTGTAGGAAATGTAGGCTTGTGTTCAAATGGCCACCTTCTAGCTAGTGTGGAGCTGGCTCTGGGGACGGGGATTCTAAAGTTGCGTTTGGAGACTAACAAATGGTAATCTAGTTTACAGTTAAGGATTTTGTTAATGAGAAGTGTAGCTTTTAGTTTTAATGATGTGAGGCATAACAAGATGAAAAAACACATAAAAGCTCACATTGCCACTTATAGCGTACAAATTTCATTAATTATTACATACATAGAGATCGATAGATATGTGTCGGGATCGTGGCGGATCTCTGTGGTCTCTGCCTAACCCTACAGGGGGACAGGCGTGACTATATGTATGTATGTATGTAATAAGAAATGAATTGATTGTAAAATTAATGTAAGTTGCAGTTTTATTCATTTTTCTTCCTTATTTAAACAGAATTTTGAAATAGAATCATATCAGTGGTTTTAAATTTGTTTTTTTTTTGTTTTAATGTTCAGGTGGTTGAAGAATCTTTCTTTGATCTAATAGATCCTAAGGAGGGTACTATATCTGACACATTGCGACTCATTAAAGAGAACAACATTGCAGATTGGGGCTCTGATGTAAGTGTATCAACATTTTAAAATATATGGTTCTGATCCATACTTTATATTGGATTGTCACATAAGTTAGTTCGTATTTTGGCGCGCAGATATTGATGTCTATTGGATGGAACATATTAAGGTGGAGGGGATATTTTCGTAACGCCAGTTGTAGTGTACACTTGTGGCTACATTTTAGTGTAAAATTGATTTAATTTTGATACTTAGTTCGTGACCTCGTGTATAGTAAAATGGTAGAGCAAAATAAGCGTCTTCGGCTAATTATGTTGTATTATTTTCGGAAACGGGAAAAACGCAACCCAAGCACCGAAAAAAGTATGCAATGTCAACGGGTATCTGCAATTACCGATCGCATCGTACAAAAGTGGTATGCCAGGTTCAGAAGCGGAGAATTCAGCCTTAAAGATGCGAGCGCTCCGAACGACCTGTAACAACTGACAGGGCCACGATATTGTCTGTGGTGGACGACAATCCACATTTTACACTGCGTGAGATAACGGACTTTGTGAATGTGCCGCATAGTACCGTTCAAAGTTACCTCCGCGCTGAAAGCTCGTCAATCGTGCTGATGTGTGCGTCCCGCATGATTTAAATGACCGCCAACTGATGCAACGTATGCTTGGCTCAGCAAAAGCTCATTAAAAAGAACCAGGATGAAACCATTTCTACACAATATGATTACTGGTGACGAAAAATGAATACTATATAATAATGTCTTAAAAAGTTAGTGCTCTTCAGACATCGCCAAAGATTAGTCCTTACCCGAAAAAAGTGATGTTGTGTATTTGGTGGGATTTAAAGGAAGTAGTGTACTATGAACTGATACCGAATAATCAGACTATAAACTCAGTCAAATATTGTGAACAACTTGACAGTCTGAAGACTTAGAGACATAGAATAAACAACGAATATGTTTTCACCATGACAATGCGCGACCACAAACATCGTAACCACCGTACAAAAGTTGGTAGAGTGTTGATGGGATATGCTACCTCACCTCATTCATATAGCCCGGACATCGCACTATCCGACTACCATGTATTCCGCTCATTACAAAATTATATTAATGGAAAAAATTTCGCATCCTTCGATGACATAAAAATTCATATTGAGAGATTTTTCGAGATCAAAGACGAAGCCTTCTGGAGAGACGGCATTATACAATTGTCTAAATGTTGGGCCAGAGTGATACAAATAATGGATAATATAGTTAATAATAAAGGCTTTTATTTTAGAATGTAATTTGTTTTGAATAAATGTTAAAAATCCGAACGAACTTATGTGCCAACCCAATATCTTATATGGATTTGAAGATAATAATGCTGGTAGCCTGATGGCTTTAACAGCTTTATCAATTAAATCAAATCAATTAAAATATACGAGAATAATCAATCAGATCAATTAAAATATACCCAATATCTTGCAAGTATATTGTTTTCTTGACTAAATGTTTATCATTTTTTTTTTAAATTACGTTTATTGAACATCAATTAATACATTTTTGTATTCTTTTGTTGTATTTTGCAGCCAACGACACGCATACCGCAAGACGTCCTTGATGGAAAATCTATTCAAAAATCTGGAAGTCAATATGCTAAGTCTAAATCTGGTGTAACAAAACTGAAAATAAAAGGTAACTTTTGTTTTCTCTCTCTCTCTCAAAACCCTTTCAGAGATTATATAATAATATTTTCCATTCATTAAACCTATTCATAAATTTCTATATGAATTCACAAATTAATTAGTCATCATGATTATTATCAAAATCCTGCGGGATAAAAAAACAAACTTTCTTGAATCAATTTATTCAAAAAGAAATTTAGAATTAAATAATTAAAATATTATATTAAGTTACAATCTAAGACAAGGGACAACTATTTCAATAGTTGGACTATCTCTGGTTGTGTGGACAGTCAGAATTTTTACTTGGGTAAGATCAACAACAAGCAAACTACTATTAGATTAGATACATCAGGTGTAGTAGTAGAGTCTACTATATCCGATGATGCCTCGTGTTAACGGGGAACGTGTGTCGTGTGGAAGAGTGGTGGTGTGTGTTTGGTGTTGGTGACAGTGGTTGGGAGGTGGAGAGTTGCTGCCATTTTTCGGCAGGATTTGGTTGGGGTTCCCTGAAAGTTCACCTTCTCCAGTAGAGAACACCCATTATTATTGTTCTATTTTTATTGCTTGTTGCGGATCCTAGCCAAGTAAAAATTCTGACTGTCCACATAGTAATGGAGTTTCGCAAAGTAACGCCTGACTTTATTATTCATCTGTCTCTGGTAACTCGAAACGAAGACGTATTCAACAGCGACAGCGTCTGATGGTTATGGTTGTGCGATACCACCCTAAAGTTCTACTATTATACGATTGCTTAACATGTGTTAAAACTGTTTATTATTAAATTCTAAATCTACTTGTAACCTTTTTCATTTCTTTAAGGTGGTACCGCTGTAGACCCTGATTCAGGGTTGGAAGATGAAGCGCATGTTTACAGAAATCGCGATGGAACAAAGTATACAGTTGTTCTGAGTAAAACTGATGTGGTTGAACAAAAGAATTCCTACTATAAAATACAAGTACTGGAAAGTGATACAAAAAAAAAGTAAGTTGAATTCTTAAAGCCAAAGATGCAAAGAGGTTGACCAAGAAAAGGTTGTATACTCTTTGCCCTGATGCATGTTCCTTTTTTCATGCCATTAGTGTTTAAATAAAATTGAATTTGCAGAAAGTACATAGTAAACATTTGATCTATATAAAACAATTTTGTGTAAACAATCCACAGTTCACTTACTATATTTGTATAAATAAATAATAATAGTGATATTAATATATTTTTTGTTTAGATAATTCTCGTTACGGGAACACTCGTAATATTGTATAGGTCTAATAGTTATTGCCTACATATAACTTATGATGATAATCCAAATTATATATAGTTATAATTTGCATTATCATCATCCATTATCTGCTGTACCATGCATGTATGATTTACTAGCAATCGTTTTCACGATGCAAATATCTCTATTATACTTATTAATAATATTAAAAATTCATCAAGCAAAGTAATGGAAACATAATAAACATACAATGTTGATCCTGAGCTCGATGACAAATTGAATGTTTTGTTCCGTGCAAAAAATAAGAACAATTTAGAAAAATAAATAGTTAAGTACTTGCCTTATAGTTGCAAAAGTTGTGTAGAAGGACATATATGATGCTTGTCTATGGATGGTACATGAACAGTAATAAAAATAAACTTACGATCCCCAATCCGCCCACCATGTACGGGGATTACGGCAACACCCCTCATTTATAATGAGGCGATGTCAGTGACATGTTACGCCATTTTTTAGGGTAGTATATGTAAATTTAATACATTAAGTTCAATTAAGTTTTATTGCCGTTCTACATTTATTCTCTCTTCAAAAATAAATGATTTATGTTAAGGTACTAACATACATGTTCATTACTAGCAGGAAACCATGCCACCAATGAGTAATTGCTTATTAGTGGCATGTGTATCTAGATATTGCTATTAATGAGCATGCTACCTGTGGTGTGGGTGGAAGGGGGTATTTCTAGAATGTGTGAACAGGATTTCTCATGAGCATGCTACTGACAATTCGATCCCGATCAGGTGTATAAATATGTCGAATTGGTAGAAGATTTTTCAGGTCAAACGTTACTTTAATTAACATATTATCGAAGTTACGGAATGTGTGTGGAAGACACGATGGCCTCAATATAAAAATAATGTAGCTCAAAATAATTCTTATTTAGCTTTATTAAAAGACATGAACTTTTTGTAAGGATCCACTGATTATGTTTTTTTTTGCTTTCATTTTGACCTGTACTTAAATAGCATGTGTATACAATTATTTGCTGTTAGCATGCTTTTTTAGTAGCATATTTAAAACTAGCACACTAATTGCTAGCAAATGTGAACAACTGCAGAGCACGCTAGATTTAAGCATGCTTGCAAGCATGCTCTGTTATAAGCATGTGTGTCAGTACCTTTACATTATGCATATTGCATTAGATTCAAGCAATAAGCAGGTTTGCTTAGGCTTATTCTTCGTAAATTATGTTAAGTGATTTTAGTTACAAAAATAATAGTAACATAATTTATATATTCATAAGGAAATATACTTGTCATGTACAAGGAAATTTTTATGCATCACTTTTACAAATGAAAATTGTTTTAGATTCTGGCTATTTCGATCTTGGGGCAGAATTGGTACACCCATAGGTGGCAACAAACTTGAAAATTGTTCAACACTTGATGATGCTCTAAGCAAGTTTGAGGATTTATATATGGAAAGAACACAAAACCCGTGGGAACAAAGAGATAATTTTATTAAAGTATGTTTATTTTTTAAATTAATTTTTAAAACAGGAATTACAGAAAATATGTTACTCTATTCATATTCATATTACAATGTAATCCTGATTAAGGATGGTCACAACATTTACGTATAATGAAGACAGACTGGGCAATATTAAACTTTAGAGGACAGCTTATGTACAAGATAAAAATGTTGTTGATGTTGAGTGAATTGTATGACACTATCACAGTGAATATGTTAATATGTTGATGATGATATAACATGTATGTTACTACTATCTTTATTTTTATAACTACTATATTTACTATTCTGTTTTCAATGTGAGGTTATTTTTTTTCTAAATTATTTAGATCATTGTTTTAAATTTGGAGTATGGTATGTGATGAAGACAAACCCATCCATTCAACAATTTCATCATAATGTATAAAAAGGACTCATTCCGATATGTCTAAAAGTCTGATAGGTTGATAATTTAAAAGTTGTATAAACATGTTATGGTACGAATGGGTTGGCTTGAATAAGTAAAGTAGCTCTCTAATAGCTCACAAAATATCTACATAAAGTGGTAGCATTTTTCCGGTAATTCATTTTGTATGTTGAGTGCAGTTATTTGGAGGCCTTACTTCTTTCTTCTACCTCCTTTTATTTATTTCCCTCTCATTACCTTTTTCTTTAAGCAACCTTGCTTGCTTGCTCTTTTGCAAGCAAACAAGGGTATTGCCCTTGGTGTTGCAAATGACCCGTTTACCCTGAGTGTAGGTATTCGGAGGTCTCTGTTCTTCTACTTTCTTTTCTTTCTTTCCCTGCCATAACTTTTCAAGCAAGCTTGTTTTCTTGCTCTTTTGCAACCAAACAAGGGTACTTAATGCTCTTGGTGTTGCAAATGTTCATTAAGAGCGGGGGCAGTAATTACTTAACGTTATGTGACCTGTTTACTCGTTTGCCTACCTCTCAAAAAAATACTAAACAACAAGAAGTATATCGTTCGTAAAGGAGTTATCATTGGCTTAGGTGTACTAAATATTGATATTACGCTTGAAAAATGTTGACTGATGAAGTCCACATTTTTAATCGTTTCTAGTTATTTATTAGGATTTTTATTAAGAAGTAAAAAATTAATCGCAAGAATTGTAAAAAAAAATAAGGATATATGTACATAATTACAAAAATATTTAATTAAAATATATTTCTTACAGCACTACCATATTAAGTCACACTATTCATAAAATTTGGAACCCTCTTTCAGATGCCTGGAGCATACTTTCCAATCGATATGGATTACGGAGACGACGCAACATCCAAAGAGCTTCATGTGGACCCTAAATGTAAACTTAATGTTGCAGTACAGAAGCTTATTACTCGTATATTCGATATAAATCTTATGAAACAGACTTTGATGGAGTTTGAGGTATTACAAAAATATAATGTAAAATATTAAAGAAATGATAATGATATATATACATATATATGTATGTATATATGTATGTATATATGTATGTATATATATATATATATATATATATATATATATATATATATATATATGTATATGAGAGAGAGAGAGAGAGAGATATGATAGACTTAATAAATCCAAGTGTGGACCTAATTTGTTAATGTTTCATTTAGGTTTTTTATTATTAAACTGCATAAAGAACTTTTTCCATAGAATAAGCTTATATAAAATTCATGACCTAGTCGCTCGTTAGTTTTTATTTATATTTATATAATTATTAATAGAAAATATAGTATTAACATTTTAAGTTATACTTACTGAGTATTCCCATATTAAGTTAATGTAGTAGACTATGACCTCAACTTTTTGTTCTAATAAGTTCTCATAAGGTATATTTATGTAGATTATGCAGGACAGTGGTTTAATCTGTATAAAAATGAAAAACTAAGAAGATATTGTGCTTTTAAATAATAAATCCTTTTATCCTTTTAGCTTGATACAGACAAAATGCCATTGGGAAAGCTATCGAGAAAGCAAATTAAAGCTGGATATAATGTACTATCCGAGTTACTTAAATATCTGAACCAGGGTAAAGCAAGCGAAAGTAAAATTGTGGATGCTACAAACAGGTAAGAATTGTATAAATATTAATATAATTCAAAGACTCCTCTACTTCAGTTTAGTTCTTGAATGGTTTGGTAGTAGTAATTGTAGGATTAACTTTGGATTGTTTTGTTATGTTTTCTGACTAATTTTTAATATACTTAATGTTATTATTAATTACAGCAATCACACTGGAAGTTTACTTATTGGTTTAATTTTTTTTATTAGTTATTAATGTATTTTTAATAAGTTTATTTGCCTTTATGTTCATTGCAGATTCTATACATTAGTTCCCCATAATTTTGGTACTGAAAATCCTCCATTGCTAGACAATGTTGAGGCAATTAAAAACAAAACCGAGATGTTAGACAACCTTCTTGAAATAGAGATTGCTTATAATTTGATGAAGACAGGTAATAAAGTATTATTCAATAAAAATAAATATGCAAAAAAAATATTTATTGACCATAAACAGAATAGCAGAGCTGTTAAGTGAACCATATTCAATTTTGTATTCAGTGAAAAATAGTACTAAAATAATTGTGTGCAATTGTTTGCTATTATTTATACCGATAAATATCTAAAATTTATTCACTAAAAAAAATATTTCAATATATGAGTAATAATTATTAATAAATTAATATTAATATTATTAATAAATAAACGCATTATTTCTTCTATACAATATAGGTGAAGATGGAGATGAGTCCGTGAGTCCTATTGAAGCGCATTATATCAAACTAAAGGCAGTGATTTCTCCAGTCGATAAAAAGTCACCTGAATTTGAGCTAATAGAAGAGTACATGAAAAATACCCACGCGTCAACACATACCTCTTATACTCTTAGTATTGAAGAAGTAAGTAGTATCTATTGGATATAAAATTTTCGGATATAAAAGTCAATATGTTTTCATTCGATATTGTTAAGACAGTGATGCTTACGAATTTCATGATATATAATTTTTAAAGTCGAAATTAATCAGGATTTTCATTATTTTTTTTTCTTAAAGCTCTTTTCTATCTGAAAGATTGCGTATTACGTATTTATTATTTTTACGCATTATTTATTTTTAATTTTACACGACGATATGGGTGACATTAAATTAATAATGTCTAAAAACGAGAAATCTCGTTTCCCGATGGGAATGTGTAAATATTTAATGAGTATATTTATATAGGTATTCAAAGTTGTTCGTGAAGGAGAGGACAAACGTTACAAGCCATTCCGGAAACTTCACAACAGACGGCTATTGTGGCACGGTTCTCGGGTTACCAATTTTGCTGGAATTATCTCACAGGGTAAGTCTATTTGCTTGATATTTACTATTTACCATATTAGAAAAGCTTATGATGTTTACGTATTATGAACTATACATGAATTTAGTTATAATTGATATTTTTCCATTGCCAGGTCTTCGTATAGCGCCGCCTGAGGCGCCTGTAACTGGTTACATGTTTGGCAAAGGTATTTACTTCGCAGATATGGTCTCAAAGTCTGCTAACTATTGTTACACTAACAAGAGGAGCCCTGTGGGAATAATGTTGTTGTGTGAAGTTGCCCTTGGCGACATGTGAGTAATTCAAATTTATTCCGACATATCTAACTGTCTAGAGTCGTGGACTTTAGTATTTAATTAAATAGGGCAAAGCGCAATAACACGTCCAACCATGAACAGGGAAACAAGGAAAGGGACGAGTTAATGTACCAATGAACAAATGCTTAGTGTTGCTAGTTAATAGTGGTATGGATAACATTTTGATTAGAAATGTTAAATACATTTGGGAAACACATAGCTGAGAATTTAAATATATAAATATAATAAAATTTTTTTAGAAAATAAGTAAAGGTCTATAGCTAAAGTATTTATAGCCTAGTTTTATTAATCTATAAAAAAATTAGGCTGAATAAATTTTACCTCTAGTCTTCTTCTTTTATATCGTTTCAATTATTGCGCGCAAGGTTAATAAAATTTATTTACCTTGCGCATTTTTGATGTTATTATGATGTATATTTTAGTTCCAGAACCAAATAATAAAGGTATTATTTAATTGAAACAACATTTATCGAACAGCGACATAAGAACAATTGCTTGATTTATCCATTTCTTAATCTATCTACTGTTACATACACTACAAACTTTAACGGATGTATAATGCTTAAGATAATCCGCAGACGCCCCCGTGACAGCACCCGAATCTAAGTTACTATTGGGTTTAATTATTTGTGGGTTTATGTGGACAGTCAGAATTTTTACTTGGCTAAGATCGTGATAAGCAAACAAAAGTAGAAAACATGTTTTTTATCGGAGCAAGTGGATTTCCAGATAATGCAAACCAAATCTTACCGAGAAACGGCCGTCAGCAACCCGCCATCTCCCAACCACTATCACCAACACCAAACACACACCATCACTTTTCCACAATATACGACACATGTTACTCCTCAACGCGAGGCATCGTCAGGTATAGAAGACTCTACGGAAGACAACCGTTTAGTCCGTTATTTTTTCTATTTTTGTTTGCTTATCGCGGATATCAGCCAAGTAAAAATTCTGACTGTCCACATAGTATTAGATTTCAAAATTAGAAGCAAAGTAACACCTAACTCTATTAATCATCGTTTTAAATATGTATATGTAATCTGAAAAGCATTTGTGACATTTATGTGTACAGGAAGAAATGCTATAACGCCGAGCACATAACACAGCTACCCGCTGGCAAGCACTCTACATGGGGCGTAGGTCGCACTCAGCCCGACCCCGCCCAAGCACGCACGCTGACTGACGGCACGCTTGTGCCGTTGGGGAAGCCTGCGCCCGGAGAGACCAACAACACCTCTCTCCTGTATAATGAGTATCCTTTAAAACAAAAACAGTTCCCATTCATGCTACGGACTAATAATATGCCATTTTTGACAAAATATTCGTCTGCAGCGTGGCTCTATCACTAAAACTAATGTAAAAATACACTTAAACTAAATGTCTAATAATATTGATCGTACATAGATTTCGGCAATTCATTTTTATTTTTATAGATTTTATCCATTTCTTCATACAACAGTAACTGATGAATGCGTCTATTAACTGTTTCTACTTTAACTATTGAGCTGTGTTCCATAGGAGTTATATTATTATTTTTGAAAGTTTACCTTAGCGGCGCATTACAGATTCATCGTATACGACGTGGCACAAGTCAAAGTTCAATATTTATTGGAAGTGAAGTTCAATTACAAATTTTAAACAATCCACGCGCTCGTTGGTTTTATTTACTTATTTTTAGTTTTAATTTATGTTCCATTTATTTTTATGTTGCGTTAAACATTGTAGTAATTGTTTTTTTTTTTTTACTTATCAAATACGATGTTGATTTTTGCATTCGAAACTTACGTTAATCATGGGTTAATTTCTTATTGTATCATTTTCTTTGTCAGGTCAGGATATTATACTCGAACTACCTCTGAAGGGCCAATTCCTAATCATTTAATTTCTCCACAAATACATGTAGTTTTTATATTGCAGGACCATAGATTTACGTGAAAATAATGTTATTTTCTTTACTGGGACATTAAGATATATACTTGGTACTATATAGTAGCAAAGTTGTCGCAGGTTTAATTAGACTATTCCTATATATCATTTATTTACGTCATAATAATAAGAATAAATCTTTTAGACGGCTGGATAAAATGTTTTTTCCTGAAAACGAAGTATTTCATAACGTAATTTGCCTTTGGACCCGCTACCATGATAAGCTCTAGCGCCCACTAGGGCGCGGTACCGCCCCTGTTGGCAACCTATTGCTTTAGTTTATGTAACAAGTATTTTAAGGTTGATTCAGTTATCAAGAAAAAATCTACTGAAGTTATGAGTAGTATAAGTATAGGCGTGAAGATTTACCTCTTTGGGATGTATCCCTTCTTTGTACATTTTATTATTGTACCATCCAAATTCTCCATTTTTTTATACTCTCTGTGATGCTTTTGTAACTAAGTTAAATTATTGTAACAAGTCGTTAGGCAGATAACTATTTACTTGTAAATTATTTTGTTAAAAGTTTGTAGGCAGCTATTATTTTTCAAATAAATATATTATGTAAGGAAATATATTTATTTTTCAAGTAAATATATTTTATATAATATATAAGGAAAGTTTTATAGTGAAACAAAAAAGTAAATTGTCAAATTACATTCCATATCTATAACTTAGTCTTCGCCCGCGTCGATACAGGGGTGCGGCGGCTGACATGACAAAGAAAATTGCGCAGGAAAGTGGCGGCTAAGTGAATATTGCGTCTACCACCAGCTCCCCACGCGATTCTCAATATTTCCCTTATGTTCTGCGACATAAGAATATGAGAAAATATGAAAATACATATATTGAAGGTTGATAGTGTTCTATGTTGTAGTCATTATAAAGCAAGTGATATTTCCGCCATCTTTAAATATGATAATATTTATTATTCCTTATTATGCTAAAGTAAACATATGACATTGTTCTTATTACGATATACAATATATTTGGTACATTATAATTTTCTGTGCTTGAGTAGAGGATTGATGTTTCGTTACGTTAATATTGTTTTCGATTTGATAAATATTGCGAATTTGTGATTATTAGTATGTTATAAATAATAATTATATAACATGATTATCTTACAAATGTGTCATTTAATTTTTATAATTAATAAAAATTCTTAAAATATTTGCTTTTTATTGTATTCACTTTTATTAGAATAATTCACTGATTAATGGGTAATGAAGAATGAATTAAAAGCATTATCAACATCAACAATAGCCGCTGCGGCAGTCCACTGCTGGATATACGCCTTCGCAAGAAATATCACCTGGCCCAATCTTCGGCTTCACGCAGGACATCCAATATCAGTGTAATATCAGCGCACCATCTATCATCCAAAAGCATTATGCATGTGTAATTATATATTTGTATATTAAGACATGGTTATGCATATGTATCTTTCAATGTGCAGTTAGTATTTTAAAATGTTTTTAGAGTTATCATCATTATTAGTAGCCTACGGCAGTCCACTGTTGGATATAGGACTTATTATTAAACCTTGTTTTAGGTTTATTAATCCTTTATTTTAGTAATTTATTTAAATAAAATATAAATTTACACCGCCAACTATATCTTCTTCACTTCCTGGGAGACAGAAAAAAAATATCTGAAGCCATGAAGTCCGCCATTTTGTAACACTTAGGTTTAGGTTATAAAGTGTTAAACAAAATTAATAAGGAATCTCCATTTTTTGCTCAAATATTGTCATCCCAATTATAAAACAGCCTTTTTTTTTTTTTTTTTTTTTATGGGATAGGAGGGCAAACGAGCAAGCGTGTCGCCTGATGGAAAGCAATCAACGCCGCCCACGGGCAACCACGACACCGCAGGAGTCGCGGAAGCGTTGCCGGCCTTTTAGGTATGTATTGTGCTTGTTTTTTGAAGGTTCCAATGTCGTAACGGTTCGGAAAGACCGCCGAGGGTAACTGATTCCACAAACTGGTGGTGCGTGGAAAGAAGTTACGAGCGAAACGCACCGTAGTAGATCGCCACTCATCCAGGTGGTGGGGATGAAATTTTTCTTTACGGCGAGTTGTGCGGTTGTGGAATTCCGCGGCGGGAATTATTCCAAACAATTCCTCAGAGCACTCCCCATGATAAAGGCGGTAAAAAATGCTGAGAGATGAGACATCTCTCCGCAGCGCTAGAGAATCAAGCCGATCGGTGAGATCTTGGTCATCGACGATTCGGATCGCACGACTTTGAATGCGATCAAAAGGAAGAAGTTGATACTGGGGAGCCCCGGCCCAGAGGTGAGAACAGTATTCCATGTGTGGCCTGACTTGTGCCTTGTATAGTTGGAGGCAATGGCCAGATGTGAAATATTGTCTCGCTCTACTGAGCACACCCAGCTTTTTCGAGGCCAGCTTGGCCTTTTCTTCCAGATGGCCGCGGAACTGGACATCATGCGATATGTCAACTCCAAGAATTCCGATATATGGCTTAAGATTGAGGGGAGTGTCTCCAAAGCGAGGAGCTACGACAAAGGGAATTTTTTTGGTAGAAAACGCGCAAACTTGTGTCTTATTGGGGTTGAATTCGATTAGATTACGCTGACCCCAATTCGAGACCTGGTCTAATGAGGTCTGTATTTCAGACACAAGTTTGTTCCGACACTCATCGGTATGTGCCCGAGAAATGTTAGCACGGCCGGAGTATAAGGCATCACCTGTGGTGTCATCTGCATAACAGCGTATGCTACTTGTTTATACAAGCCTTGTTTATACAAGGACATGATTCCTTGATAACTTGCGAATTTTTGTTTGATCATATATTTTAAATGTTTCATGTAACTTTTTAATGTGTCTATTATTTTAAATAGAACTTTTTTGATGAATTTCGGTTAATATACCAGTGATTTTGAAGTTTTTATTGCCCGTTGTGGAATAGTCCATTACTATCGAAGGTTAATAGGTTCAGTCAATAAAATAGTGGGCAGGAATACGGGCACTGTACCCAATCTAGCTTATCTGCCGTACAGAGAAACAATCCCATGCAAAATTCAGCCGTGCCTAATAGGTTAAAATAAATAATCAATCAAAATAAAATATGCAACATTACCACCTCATGGGTACTCCAATCTTATTACTATTTCATTATAATAACCTATTTTAATTGCACCCTCAATTTTTATAAATGTGTGATGAGCGTGCATATAAATGTAATAGCTTATTGCATCCTCGTAACAAAGTATTCATAAAGAAACAAAATTATAATAGTTCCACGAGGCAACTCTCGTGTACCGCATTGTGACCGCTGGCTTCATGCCCGAGCCCGACCCACGTGCCTGATGTCTTGAACAAATAGGTACATATAGATTTATTATAAATATTTGACAATGGTATCGAAAAACATTGTACGTATTCCATTTATTATTTAATAAATGTTACATATTTTGACATTGTGTAATAAATAAGAATTATATAACAATAATTACGAATTGATACTTAAGGCCGACGATATATAATATAAACACACGGACGATCAAACAAAACAAACGAACATAGTTTCTGGAATCTGTTTATAAAAAAGAATAAACCTCTCAAATTATTGTAAACCTTAATCGAACTATATTGTATAATACGCCACCACAATTAAACAATATAACTGATAATAACATAAGATTATGAAAATGAAATCAAAACACGTTATGATGCAAGTTGGCGGGAAGTCCCCTAGTGTGATTAAATGAAAAATTCAGATAACCTTAGGGATGTCGATTCCACAAAAGATCGATCTATCAGTCTATTTACTTCGAAGACTCGACTCTTGACTTAGATGTATTCAACTAAATTAGAACATTATTAATTGCACATGATATATCATGATATTAAATATATATAATTAATATATATATTAATATATGTCATGATGATTAAATATGTCAATTGATATGTTACTGTCAATTGAAATATAACTGTCATACCAACAATAAAAAGGGCAATTGAGATTATTTTTCCTCAACTGGCAAGCTTATTAAAAGTTAGGGGATTTAACATTTAATTTGCATGTATTGAAGGTTTTTTATTCAAATTCAAATCTTATATTCATATGATAAAAGGTACACTGCTTGTGTTACAGATTTAATAATTAAATGTATTATTTAAATTTGAATTTACTAATTAAAGTTAAAAATTGAAATGTAGGTAATGAAAACTATCTAATTAATTCTTATATTTGTTTATTGTTATTGAGCTTTGGTAGCTTTTTGTTATTTTGACACTGTAATAAAAAAAATTTTGGCGTATAAAAAAATTGTTTTTTTTAATACGCCAAAGTAAATCACAAAATAAAAACACTAATTAAGATTTCTAAAAAAATAACATTACACTCAAAAACATGGTTTTCGCTTTTTGCGACGATTTGTATATATTTTAACTATTAAGATATACTGTGTACAAATTGTCGATATTGCAGTAATGGTTTCATCAAGTGATAATGGACTGCAAATATATTGTTTTTATAGTAATTGAACATGAAAATTACTCGGGGATATAACAAGTGTTGTATTTTTTATTTTTATTGTATATCTAATTTTTTATTAAGTTAATTTTTCATAAGAAACCTAAAACAGAATTTAATCAAAAACAAAGTTTTATTTTTTAGAATTATTATAAAATTTATTCCCGGTCGTATAACTATGGAGGTCATTCATATAAGCAGCCGATCATTGAATTATATTTTCGTTAAAACGTGGTGTCAATCTAGCTTTATATAAATCGATTTTAAATAAAATTGATTTTTCGGTATTAATTTGACATATTGAATCTAACCGAAGTTGCAGAATTTGTTGATGTGTTGTGTGATGTACAGTGCAGTGCGCCAAATGCCAAATTCAGAGATACATGTAAACAATGTTTCGGACCCGTTTTTTCAATTCATTTTCACTTTGAAGTCAGATATAAAATTTATTCTGCAAAAAAGGATGTTACTAATGTCCTTATAATACATTAACGTGGTGGTACTCTATTATAGTGTGTAAAAATGGAAGTGGACATAATCAGATGGAGTAACAAAGAAGTTTTAGATGTATTACAAAAAGAGAAAATATCGAACTATATAATTGATATATGTAAATCTCAAGATATAGATGGACAATGTCTTTTATCATTTGTCGATCGAGACTTCTATGAATATCCTTTTGATCAACTAAAGCTTGGTGAAAGGAAGAGATTTATATTATTGGTAAAAAAACTGCAAAGAAAAAATCGTGGGGCTATGTTTGAGCTTGGACTTTATGATGATCATATCTTAAGTAATCCTGCGACAAACATTAATTTTGTTGGTACCAATTTATCACATTTAAGTTATAATCTACATAATCAATTACAAAATGAACTTGCTTATAGTAGGCATTCAGATTGCATGTCCAATTTTACCCCTGATGTAAAAGCATCTAAATTAAAACCTGAAGTCTGGAAAACTTGTATTGCTCTTGGTAGGTTACATTATAATATTAATTTTGCAATGTGTTATGATTGCCTTAAGTATTATGTAAGATTAACTGTAATTTTTTTTATTTCAGGTTATGTATTTCTGGTAACATGGGTTACTGCAGTTGTGATGGTTATAGTCCATGACAAGGTGCCAGATATGAAAAAATATCCTCCTCTTCCAGATCTCTTCTTAGATAATGTGCCTCATATTCCATGGGCTTTTGATATGTGTGAAATTACTGGGTCTCTTCTTATGGCTATCTGGGTTATAGTCTTATTCTTCCATAAACATAGGTGAGTATTTTTTATTAGAATAAAATTAAAAAGTTTTTGAAGAAGCCATATATGGGGATTACACCATCACCCTCATTTCTAAATAAAGTCACTGCCCACCAGTAGATAACTATTGATGATGATAATGAATTATAATATGAACATTTAAACTGTATAATATTATTTTTTGTGATCGGTGTAAGGGGCTGGAGGGAAAAAGCTAAACGAAGATCTGACTGGAATAATTTACTGAACCAGGCTAAGGCCTACCCGTGGCTGTAATGCCTTGGTGGTGATGAATATCATTTTTTATACATATAACTCTAGGTTAAAAGCCTTTAGTATAGTAATAATCTAAAAATCTTAATCATCTGAAGTATAATAATAATCTTTTAGCTTTGTTCAGTCATGTTTCACACACAAAAATACAAATTATGGTTATTTAAAACAAACAATATGGTTATCATTAAATATTTAAAACATTTATAAATGATGTTGTACAATAATAAATACAAATAAGTTTATTCATTTAAGAACTTATTCTTTTTGAAGACAAAAACAAAGTCACAATAAATATATCTTTCTTTGTACAGCAAAAAATTAACATCCATTATATTATGTATAAGATATCTGAAAACTGTTGCAATAATATTACTTTTATATTCAAATTCCTTCAACAAAAATTCATACATGCTTATCCCATAAAAAATGTAGGTATTGTGATTAATTTTCATGGGGTTATTTAAATCATTGGTTTTAGGAAAAAGATTTATTAATCCATCAGTATATTTATTTTTAGGTATTTCTATAACAATTTTGTTTGATAAGATATTTGATATAATATAAATGTCTCTCTTTGTCTCCCTCTTTTGACTCAGTAAAACAGGAATTCCCAAATTATTTTAGGCAAGTTTCCAAAATTAACTGATACCTCAGACCCCCATAGCCAAATTACTTTAAAAATTCTGTCTCTAGGTTTTTTCCTATTAATGCATTATTATGCATAATACTTACCACTTTGAAAACTTTATGAGTGGTGGTGGGTTTCCTTTGGGAATCTCTGCTGTAAAGGATTAATTTTAAAATTTATCTTTGTTGGACATTTACTATTTATATACAGTTCAGTAACCATTGTTTCGTAAGCCAATATATGCATGGGGATTACAGCAATACCTCTCAATTTTGAAAGTGGTCAATGTCCAGCAATGGTCCTGTTACAGCTGTATTGATGGGGATGATTGTATATTTTCAGGTTTATATATTGATATTGCGACTATCATGAGGTTTATGTCCCATATATATTATCAGGTTTATAATATTGCGGCGGTTTTTCGCACTCGCTGGAACGGTGTTTTTGCTGCGTTGCTTCACCATGCTGATAACGTCGCTATCAGTTCCTGGCTCACACCTGAAATGCGAGCCTCGATTTTATCCGCCGGCGGATGACCTCACGGTTTGGGGCCGGAGGTTGAGACAGGCCTACGACATATGGAGTGGTGCTGGAATGTCCGTACGAGGAGTTCGCACTTGCGGGGATTATATGTTCTCGGGACACACTGTTGCGTTGACCCTGCTTAATTTCTTCATCACAGAATGTAAGTAATACACCTGAATCATTAACCGTAGATAATAACTATCAATTTTTAAATAATAATCATTTTTACTCTCGTGAAAGGCAAAACAAGTTTATCAAATTTCAAAATTAGATCGGTCTAATAGACAGTAGGAAAAGGAAGGACCAACAAGGTGCAATTAAGCGTATGAGTTTAGGAAACCATTTATTTATAAATCACATACACGTTATAAATCACATTCTAAAATTCACTAAGTAGCGATTTTTTTAGGCACGATATCGATTTACTTTTGCCTCTATTTGAGAAAATTCAATTTAAGATTAATAGATCTGTATTATAGCTTGCTATGTAAAAGATACAAATTTGAGAACATTTGAATAAGAAAATCTTATAACAAAATATTATGGAGTTGTTTGAGATGTTTGTATGTACTAAGTTTATCACATACCGTGTAACACAGAATGCACGTCCGCAAATGGTTTGTGTGATGTGATTATACATATATTTTTTTAACAGCCCATATATATCCCACTGCTGAGAACGGGCCTCTCCAATACTGGAGGAACGGATGTTAAACCCACCACACTTGTCCACGGGGTTACCCGACTCGGAATAAATATTTGGAATACATTTATATATTTATCCCAATGCGGGGATCGAACTCGCGACCATTGACTCCGCGGGTGGAGGACCCCACCACTGAACCAATTGGTCGTTTTTCATCGATTATACATATATCAATCTTTAATCAAAACATCAAATGGACGAAAGCAGAACGATAAATCGGGCAAAAACAGATTGGTACGGAATGTGTTAGTAATATTTATGTGCGACTTTCCAAAGAATACTCATAGTAAGGTTTAGCCTAATGAAAAAAATCTCTCGTAAAAACAATTTACGATTTTTCATTTGTGTTTTTTAATATTTATCGTTTTCAATAAAAAAGGGAGTGTTTTTTTACACTCAGACTACTTCTATACAATGCACTTTTTCCCGTTATGTCACATGGCGTATAGCTTTATAGGAGATAGGAAGAGATATATTTATATATTCATAAAATGTAAATGTGTACTATGTTTTATAACTTTTTTTACATTTAAATGCTTTACTGGCTCTGCGTGGTTGAAAAGCGTTAATAATAAAAAAAATATAAAAATAAATGTTCCTACTTAAAATATCTTGATTATAATTTTCGTATTACAGTAATGGTAAATATAGAATCTTCAGTTATGGTTAACAAATTATATTTCAGTTCTATTCACTTTATTTATTGGTGTTTAGTTGCACGAATGCTGGTAATTCCGAGCAAAATAAAATACTCGCGTGTTCCTCTGGCACGCGAGGGATTTTTCCGGACGTCATTTTAATTCAAACATATATCACCAAGAATCGTTCTTTAGAATTACTTAGAAGTTAGTTATAATTGCTCTTATATTTTTATAGCGCACGGACTAGTAGATATCTGATCAACTGAGGACGACAAATGATAAATTGTTCCTTTACATATCAAACTGGTCCTTTTGGTATCCTTTGTCTGGTGGAAGGCAGCCACAGTATAATAGAACGCGAAGAGAAAAACAAATTTTAATTAAAATGTGCCATTAATAACATTTTAAACAAAATTATACGTTGATGTTAAACATTTTTAAAGGTAATTCTTTCTGAGACTTTGGACAGTAAATTCAAATATATTATATTATCATTTAGAAGTTGAAAGCATCTAATAAATTATAGCGTACCTTAGATCCATATAGACCAAGAATAAAATGTTGTCTCAGAAACTGAAAAGTATAACATTAAAAAGGGATCTAGAAATTATATGAATTGAATTCCTTCCCCTCTGATAATCTGCCACCGTCTATCTAGATATATGACCACCTGACATGCCACTAGTATTGAATATATATTATTATAAAATAAAATTTTATTTATTTCATTTTTATAAGTATAATAAATTTCTATTTTTTCTTTCAAGTTCACCAAAATGCGTTTTTAATTGTTTTTGTCGTCCTAATTATTAAAATTTAACACTTACAAAAAACTGATTTGCTTTAATTGTTTCATAAATTTTTATAGATGATTTTATTTAATAGTTAAAGAAATTTTTATAGAACCCTCTTTACTGTAGATATAAAAAAAGGGTTTTTTTTAGATAAAACTGAAATATTCTATCAGATGCGCAATAAAATTATACGTTAAACAGCATCAGAAGTGAATAAATATTATTATCTGTTACGGATTCTGATAGTTAGGACAACGATATAAAAAATTGTCAATAATTAAAAGTTTCTCCATCTTTAGCGAATGTTGACACTATCTCGACATCCTACGTCATCATGACCTGTGTGTCACTAGCACATCACATTGGTGGTTTGAACAAATGTCATGTCAGAGTGACGGTGCGTTTTTCCAGAAACTTCATTCCACGCACCACCACTCTACGGAACCAGCTACAATACATTCATCGGTTTTTCCGAACCGATGCGACATTGGAACCTTTTAAAAAACAAGCCTACTCTTATATCAAGGCACATGTCTATGAGCGGCGTTGATTACTTTCCATCAGGCGAAACGCTTGCTCGTTTGCCTACCTTTCCCATAAAAAACCTCTACGTACCTTTCCCTATCCCATCCCAGAAGTCTCATCCAAAGATCGCTCTAAGCTGCGTGAATGCTCGCCGTAGTTTTTGGTATTCTGCGCACAATTGCATGTAAAAATGGTACAAATTAAAGTTTGACGAAAAAATTCCATTGTCCCATACCCATACCATCGTCTCAGTATCGTTGGACATTCCATCAGGCGCAGAGCTACGAGTTGTATTATATAAACACGACCAGCATTTATCAACAATCGCTGGAACGATAACAAATAAGTTGTTTGCAATCGTGTCTATTAGCAGAGGAAGGAGATAATAAGATTTCTTTTAAGTAGTAATATTATACGATTTGCTCAGTGGCTTGTGACGACCGATTGGCTCAGTGGCGGGGCACTCCGTCCGCGGAGTCAATGGTCGACAAGGGGTTCGATTCCCGCATCGGAATAAATATTTATATGGATTTATCAATTTTTGTTCCGAGTCTGGTAACCCCCCTAATCCGCATTTCCTTTCCTGCCCCTTCCTTTCTTCTTTATCCTTTCCCTTCCTCTCCGCCAATCCACGGTCTGCCGTGCCAATGGATGCGTGGCTAGGGGCGAGCCTAGTCGCAAGCGTGCTGATCGTCCCGGGGTCGGGCTCCCCCGGGGACTATGGTGCCTTACCTCAGCATGCAGGGCTCTGCTGGGGCTGACCTCCATCCTCCCTTGCGGCTCGTGGGATTCACTAAGACGAATTTAATATACCTAATTTGTCGAAAATGACGGCGACGTGGTTCGCCACCCGTCACGTCCTGATTCTCACGAGGGCGAAAAGCGACCAATGACGAGCCGTTTCGCTGCGATGAATGGCAGTGGATGGAGCTCTGTGGTCTCTGCCAACCCCTGCGGGAGATAGGCGTGAATATATATAAAAAAAGTAATATTATACTACTATTTCTTTGAGGTAGTAGTTTAGCAATAAATAAATCTCAATTCAAGTCAGGGATTTTGTAGGTAGAGTCATAGTAGCATAAATGAGCTGGTTCAACCGAAAAAGTACCACGTCCTCACAGAATATTGACAAGTGGTCACATTTTACTGTATCGTCGCGTTTCGTACGCTAAGTGCAGGGATTGGAGGCAGAGTTACTTTCTCCTTTTTTATTTCCGTCATTTTTTCCCACTTCTTCTTTGTATACCTCTCATTAAACCCTTCTCTGGTCGTTATTTAAACCTATACCCAAGGTAGCCGTAGGAAGTGTCGGTTGCCTACTATCAGGTAACTCACTTCTTTGTTTTCTTGTAGTATCTGTAAAAAAATCCTTATATAGCAAATCCTTAATATAGCAAAGATAAGAGGAATTAAATGTATTATAATTCGCTGGTAAACACGATATAAATGTCGAATTTTGTAAGTATAATTAAGAAGTTTGATTATTGGACAAGCAGCCTATTTCTATTGACGTCATATTCATGTGTAGCAAGGTGTTTTTAACTGATCGATTCTCCCTCTACGAAAACGATCCTAGAGCAACTGCCGACCTCACCTGAGGTTCTTAGAATGCTACTAGCTCCTCCCTTGTTGTCGTAGTATCGATGGACGTTAAGCGAAGTGTGAACATGCGAGAGCAGCGTTAGTCGCCGTCGTTCCCAGCCTGCACTTGCAGGCCTTGTGCTCCTGCCTTAAGTCCTTCCAACAAAATTGTATGAATCCTGAAGGTGTTGCCTTTAGGGTCATTCCACAAAAAATATGTTGATTATCATCTTTACTGAATAGTTTTATCCGCAACTCGAATATGTTAATCATTGATAGCGTAATCCGTGTGTTTAATATAAAACAAAAATAGTGCTAAATAAAAAATTTGCCGTTAAATTCGACTAATAACCTTGTTTTGCTCAAAGAAAGATAAAGTTTATCTCGATGAGTTAAAGGAAAATTCGACGAAAACAGACAAAGTACCGTAGTAACTGTTCAAAGGTGATTTTGTTTTTATTGTAAACGAAATCTTGAATACATTTTAACCGTAAACCGTCTTATTATAATAAAATAATATTTTGCTGTATGATTGCAGTCATAGAATAGACCCATCACAATTTTTTCACGCGAGTGTTGTACGAAGCGACTATGGTAGCAAATATCAGCTGATGGGCAATAGCGTACACATGAGAATGTAATTCAATCTACGATTCCGTATCCAACCGCCAAGCGTTGAGATTACGGCTACACTCCTCTATTTTGAGAGAGATTTATATACAACAGTAGATTGTTCAGGTTATATATTGTGATCTTTTATGGAAATGACAGGCAAACGAGTACGCGAATCAATAGATGGTAGGCAAACCGTCGCCTATGAACATCTGTAGTACTACAAGCACTACAGACGCGTCGAGGTAAAGATGTGAATAATAGAAGGTGAAGAAAGAAGTAATAGGAGAAGGAGAAGGATATAAAAGAAGGGAAAAGGAATTGGGCCTCCGCATCACCCCACTCACCGTATGAAACACGGTAACACAGTAAATTGCTATTAGCACGGATATTCTATGAGATTTGATACTTTACCGGTCGAGCTGGCCTATTTGTACTACGATAGCTCTACCATAACAAAATTAAAAGTCTACGGTGGCAGAATTACGTTTTCAAACATAAGAATATAAATAAATTTCAATAAATTTTATTAAGAAGAGAGATATGCGGGTTCTATTTTTTTTAGAAATCTCGTCGTGGATTCTAGCCACAGTATTCCGTGCCATTCGCAGAAGTAGTGACATCGGGATGCCGTTTGAGGTGTGATCTGGTGACCTGGATGGCCAGGGGATATTATATTATTCCACATATTATTCGATATATTATATTTACTGATTATTCGACTTATAACCTAATTCTGCAACCGGACACCCTATATATTAGAAACTAGCGTAAAAATTCGCAAAACTATTATCTAACTTCGCATTAAAATAAATTTATGTAAATAACAAGGAAGTAAGTATAAAGGCGGTTACGCGGTTGTTTTGTGTTGGCCGTTATCTCGGGTACAAAGTGTGTCACCGATAGCTCAGTGCGTGTCGTGACGTCTCACGAGGTCGCACGCTGCTTTCTGCGTCACAATACTAAACTTGCATATAAACAATGCAAAGCAATGGTCGTTGACATCAATTAAAACTGTGTTTGGTTGTTTTATGTTGCACTATGGCCATTGCGTCAACATATCTATATTGATATATGATAAGAAAATTTGCGTGTAGTATCATTTATAGGATTTATTTTAAATTATCATATTCTTCTTAACACATTGAAGACTGTATGCGCTAAAAAGTGTCTAGCCTCAGTTCCTGCACATTTTTTATTATTATCACTACAACTATCATTTTTTCATGTCCTTATGTTGTCTTTACTTGCCATTACAAAATATTGCAACAGATTCCAAAAAACGTGAATTTCCGTCATCCGTTGCCAACATTTGAAAAATAAAAAACGGGGATTCCCGTCTCCCGTTTTCAATGTGTTAACATTTAAGCAACTGCTCTAGCTAGCTCTAGCTAGGAACAGGTTTAGCAATATCACCTAAGGCGCCTAAGCCTGCCACTTATACAAGTGACAGTCAAAAACGGGTTGTCTCCCGAGGTTCTGCTTAATCAATGAAGTTCATCCCCGAGTTCATCATCATACCTTCATCCTGCAAACGTGGCAGGATGCAGAAGTCCTCTAATCTTTATTTTTTTTTAATTCTATGTTTACATACATCGTATTCTTTGTTTGTTCAAGTAGGTATACGTTGTTTTATGTACTTCAAGAGCTTGTGTTTTATGTACTTTATTGAATGTTAAAATAGGCGATAACATCAAATAAAAAGTAATATATCGGTGTAATAATTCAACGTTCGTGTCGCATTTACTTTATGTACGATTTATTTTGCCCTTGGCTCACTTTTATATTCTTTAATGCAACCTTTAGTTTTTTATCCGATTTGAAAACTCATTGTTTACTTCAAATTAGGTACGTCTCTTCCAAGCGTGACATTTGTTTATGTTTCTTTCGCCCGGTGAAATAGATGCACTTTGAGTTAGCAATGAATCGTCTACCTAATTAATAAATCCACAAACGACCTAACCTGCGGGAAAGTTGTTAATACCTAACGGAGTTAGTTGTCAATTTTTTTTATGGGATAGGAAGGCAAACAAGCAGGCGTGTCACCTGATGGAAAGCAATCAATGCCCCCCATAGACATCCGCAGCGCTATAGGCAGTGCGGAAGCGTTGCCGACCTTTAAGGAAAGTGACATGGGAGTGGGAGGGGGAGGGTGTTAGGCCTCAGAAATCAGACCGCTCACCGTACGAAGCGCGGTAGCTAAGCTACCACTCAGACGCCGGTATTCTGCGGGAGTGTGGTACTTCCCCGGGCGAGCCGGCCCATTCATGATACAGACAAATAATATGCCATTCTTGACAACGTATTCGTCTGCAGCGTGGCTCTACCACTAAGTAAAATATATACTGCCTACAGGTGTTTGTATTCCGAGTATAGATATACCGCCAATTCGTTTTGTACCAACATGGTGGGTTAATATCTATTCTTCCACAAATAGGGAAGCCCGTGTCTAACAGTGGTAAATATTTGAGATGTATAACATTATATAGGATTTACTGTGTGTTCTCGATATAGAAGATCTATCGAGACAAATACTAATGCAGTAGGATCGAGATTACGGCATCGCCTCTTAAGTTTTGAGGGAGGCCAATGTTTAACAGTGGACTGTTACGGCTGTACTCGTGATGTTTATATTGACTTAGGGCTCGTACACACAAACACGATACGGCGTCGCGTCGTACTACGAGCTGGCATCGTTTCATGGTACGACGTCGTATCGTGGAAGTCTACGACTAGAAACGTAAAAGTTCACGACACGACATCGCAACGTATCCCGATGCACGGCATGACGTCGTCGATGTAGTGCCGCAGTTATTCTTGTAAAAAAAGAGCCTTTCCATGCAGATATTTTCTTATTTCAATCTTTGAATTCTACTGATGATTTGTCCCATAGAACGGGATGTTCCTCAACTAGGGTTATTAAATGATCAACCTCAATGTCGTCCGTTATCTTTGAATATTAAATAACAAATGAATGTGGCACAGGTGAAGGAGCGCAACGTGAGTTCCTACGATACGATGTTGTTGCTTGCGATATCTCGTCGTGAATTTTTACGTTGCTCGCAATAGATTCCACGACGCGACGTCGTATCGAGCCCAAAGTAAGAATTGTTTGTTAAATTTCTTAAGGACTTCATATGTTCTGTTCTAGACACGTCGCGCAGTCTGTACCTGCTCCACATCCTGTCGTGGGTGATGAACATGTTCGGCATATTCTTCATCCTCGCGGCCCACGAGCATTACTCCATTGACGTGTTTATAGCGTTCTATATCACCTCGCGACTGTTTCTCTACTATCACACGCTGTCTAACAACCAGGCGCTTATGCAGAACGACTCATCCAGGTAAATTGTGGTATACTTCTTTGTTGTATATGTGTACTGGTTATGTGATTCATCAGAATAGCTTTCAAGCAGTTGACAATTTTATAAAGTTTAACTTTATAAAATCGTCAACTGCCGTAACTAGATTTTCGAGGCCCGTCTGCGACGGCTCCTCAATGCTACGCAAACGTTTCGGGCCTATGCCAAATTTCAGTTAAATCGGCCCATAAATGGCGATTTTCACTTTCTATGGCAGCCATCTTGTTTTCCGTCCTTTCGTTTTTTTTTCTACTCCCATCCATGTACTTGCACCTTGAGCATTTTTAGTTCGTGAGCGAGCCCCGTAGGTGTAACGATTCAGGCCAGCCGTCGAACAGTTTTACTGTATCTGATTATTCTCGAGGTTTGGGTATAATTCCTCAGCGTCGAACCCTATCCGAACATTTTCTCCGAACAAACTTACCTCTTACCGTTTCTCTAATACCATGTCAATGAATCAGTCAGTGAGTGCTAATGTAGTTTTATATATAATAAAGTTAAAATTATAATGAGAACAAGTCAATGCAAACTGTTAAATATCTGTATATAATACAGTGGTTCTTAAAATTTAGATAGGCGTGGTCCATTTGTGAAAATACTACGGATCTCTGTTAAAAAAAAAATAAGAACAAAAACAACTTTTCTTTTGCTACTATTATAACATAATATACTTGATTAAATTAAAACAAAACGAAACCAAACGATGTATGCACGAATGAATTACTGCGTAATATTTAAAAAAAAAACTTTAAGAGTGAACTGAGTGACTGTGAATGCTGGTAATTATTTAAAATGAATATCACTCTAGAAAACCTGATATAATGGAATATTGAAATTCAATTTGTGTTCAAGGAACTGAATTAAATGTCGCTTGTTCGTACTTTTTGTATCGGAACGGGAGGAAAATTAGTAAGTCGCCTTATAGAAACCAATTTACGCCGCCCATAGACCTGTAGAGATCTACAACACCGTAGGCATTGCCGTTGCCGTTCTTTGAGATATGCGTAGGTAGTTTGTCTTTGAAGGTTCCATAGAGCGGTAGTGCGTGGAATGAAGTCTCGAGAAAAACGCACCGTTAATGGATATATAGAAGTTTACCTATCCGGAATGAAGCAATATAGCTTTACATTCTGAAAAGAAGTCTATGCCCAGCGGAGACAGTTTATGTAATCTATACATTCGGTGTGTCAGATGCTATTTGTGGATTTGTGAAGTCATAGTATTAACTTTGTATCTTTTACACCGTTTCCATAAAAGGGATTTGCTAAAACAGACACGTCTTTTTTAGCTTCACATGATACGGCATTTAAAACCCTTGCCGTACATCTCATTATGGATACAGGTCCTTAGTTTTTTTTTTGGAAAAATAGGTACATAGCTGGAGTAAAAGAAGTTGTCGTTTCTAAATTTGAGAAAGGGATGCTTAGATGGTTTGAGCACATAGAGAGGATGGATGAAAGACGACTGATAATATAAATTTACGGTGACGGATTACGGAGAACATATCTTGACCATATCGCTGATGTTCTCACGAAAGGCCACGTCAAAAGTGCCTTTATCCGACGGCCGTGTATAAGAAGAGAGTGATGATTGGGAATGAAGCAAAGAAAGTGTGCCAGGATCGTAGCAGATGGAAGTCTGTGGTCTCTGCCTACCCCTAAAGGAAACAGGCGTTATCGTATATATGTATGAGTCATCGCGTATCATTTATTACGTACTCATACTGAACGTAATGAACTAATAAATATTGCGCGTGACACTTCTTGCCTCTAATTCGATTTGAAGAACCATTTTTGATCGTGAATTACTTTGTGTCCTCGCGACATATTACTTGCATGAATCATTGTCATCAAAGATTATTGTTATCGGTTGTTTTATTATCAAACATATATTTGCGAAAGTTATTCGTGTGTTATATTCACTGTGTATTCTCTGTTTTTGCTGAGCACGGGCCTCTCCATTTCTGGAGGAACGGACGTTGACCCACCACGCTTGTCCAATGCGGATTGGCGGGGTTACCAGACTCGGAATAAATATTTGTAAATCCATACATATATTTATTCCGATGCGGGGATCGAACCCGCGACTATTGATCCACAGGCGGAGGACCCCGCCACTGAGCCAACTGGTCGTCATTGATGATTCTCTGGTTGATTGATCCTAAATTATTGTTAAATTGTGGCCTTTCCCAGTACTGTAATCATATGTTATTGTTGATTAAACATTCAACCATGATCAGCTTTGGAAAAGATTCTTAATACCAAGTACGCCGTGGAACCAGCTATCTATTAGTGGTATTTCCGAACCTGTATGACATTGGGACCTTCAGACAACAAACTTAATACATTTCTCAAAGACCAGCAGCGTGTTGCAAATGATGTTATAGGTGTTGCGTTTGCTTGTTGCGCTAGATCTCCTATAAAAAATTAGCGGAATACCATATAATTTATTTTATTTAAAAGGTGTGTGTCTTTCAACTATAATTGGATGCAATATTGTAATTGTTTTTTGTTTGTTATTAGCAACAACTTAACACATATTAAGCGTAGATATAAAAAGTATTTTTTTACATGCAAAATTGAAAATTCAATTTACTTTACTAAAAATACTCCTTAAAGTTCTTTTTTATGGGATAGAAGGCAAACGGGCAGATGTGTCACCCGATGGAAAGCAATCAACGCCGCCTATAGACATCCGCAGGAAGCGTTGCTGGCCTTTAAGAAAAGTGTAGGCTTGTTTTTTGAAAATTTGAATGTCGTATCGTTTCGGAAACACCGCTGGAGGTAGCTGATTCCACAAGGTAGTGGGTGTGTGGAAAGAAGTTTCTTGAGATACCCACTTAACTTTATCTTTTCTTAACTTTATTATACTAAACAACTTTGAATCAAAAGAACATCTTTAAAAAGAATACATTGTTTTTTTAAATGAATTTTTCTTTTCATATCTATTCAGTACAACACAACGCAATAGAAAACATACGTCCTATATATGCGTGCGTCAGCACGTGTAACTTGTATGAATCACACACTTAATGTTAATAAGGCTTTTTAATATTTACATATTTAATCACAACCGCGTTGGTTTTTTAGACGGACAAGTTTTCATTGCGTCGTCCAAGCTTGGGATTTACAAGATGTTTGAAGATTAGCTACACAACATAAATATATCGCACGCATGTGTTCGCCATTACATTCTTTACGTTAGACGATTCTGAATATTATAGAAATAATAACTTATGGTGAGATTGAGACTTCGAGTTCTCTGTATATCTTTCTATATAGCAAGATGCATTAAAAATGTCCTAAACTGCAACCAAGTGCTTAATGATATTTCATTCGAATTAAATGAAGTCAAATGAACAATACATTTCACAGTACTTCTATATATTTTATATTTAAACGTATTGTTTTTATCATTTTTCTTTTCGATAGTCAGGGCTTAAATTACAACTAGCTAGCAACTTAAGTAAAAAAAATATAAGGCTATGTTACTTAATAATCAAACATGTTACAACAAGTTATAACAGTCAGATTTTAGCAGTATTGGTTGTCACGTATTGTTTTTATACTTATGTATGTATATAAGTGTTGATTATAGATTGTAGGTGTATTTGTATATATATGGAACTCGTGTTTCTCAACTTGCGCTGCACTACATCTCCGTGAGGGTCGGCGGGAAAACCAGTTTTTCAGCTCGATGGGTGGAAAAGAGTAAATAACACAAAATAAAAATACAGGTATTCTAATAGATAATGTAAACCTTGTTCCAGAACACGAATATGGTTCCCGCTGCTGTCTTTTTTCGAATCAGAAGTAGATGGTATCGTGCCAAATGAATACGAAGGGCCAATGACGGTTTTGAACAACCTTAAAGATTGGCTAATACAGTTGGTTACCGACGTGAAAACCTCGTCTATGGCCAAAATCGCTGGCACGAAGCTACAAGAGGGCGCTGCGATGGGCGAATACTCTGTAGTTCGACTCGTCGACGGGATTAAAAGAAACCTCAGCCTCATCGAGGAGTATAAAAGTTCTCGTCAGCGACTAGTCACACTTGACAAAAATGTACAGGCCTGCATGTTAGATGAGCTTTCCGATACTGAATTGCGGCATAGGAATATACCGGACCTTACGGGAGATAACCTCTTCAAAGAATTTAGCAACCCTCCATCGCCGGTCATGAAGAAAACTATATGAAGGTGTTATAGGTAGGGCTACTTTAGTTTGCGCAGCGTAAAAGTATTGTGAAATAGTGATAATAGTGATTATTTAGATACCTGAAAGTTCTGCATCTATATATAGATTTTATAAAATGTTATTCCATATTTATGTTAAGTTAAACATGTTATAAATTATTAAGAGATTTATTTGCTCAAAATAATCGTGGGAAATAAATATGTAACGCTTTAAAATCAGTCTCATTTTATTTGACACATCTAATACTGTTTGTCGGCCATTACTGCTCTCTGTATATAAACTTGAATATGTCATTGAGCATTCTTGTCATTGCCGGTAGCTCGTGTTCCGCGGTGAGGGTACAGAGAGTGGTCACTCCGGCCAGCAGGTAGCTCGTCCACTCGATAACCGCGATCGCCGATGAAAGCCCGCACGCTAGTCATAAATTTTAATATAGTGATTATTTGTTACATGGAACAATGATTCCCAAAGTGATATATATCGAGCCCCAGTCGTCGAAATTAACCTACAATATAAACTAAAAAGAAACTTGTGGTCTAAATGATTTCCAAAGTGATCTACATCGACCTCCTGAGGTCGATATTAAACTGCAGACCCCCAGGGGTCGATATAAAACTGCAGATCCCCAGAAGTCGATATTAAACTGCAATATTAACTGAAAACAAAATTGGGGTGTAAAATGGTTATTCTCATCTACGCCGGTCGTGACTGTTACTTTGGCTTTTCGAGAATAGAATAATTCACATACAGAGAGAGATTGGTTGATTCCTAAAACTATATACATTTCTTTGCAAAAAAAACGGACAGTTTTGACTTTTCTACCTTATTGGTAATAATTTAGTTCTAAAGAGGTTTTACTAGCCAAACTATGTTACTGGCACTTAATATGGAGTTTGGGTATGAAAAAAAGTTAATTCCTAATTCCTGTTGTTTTTTTAAAAATAATTAGCTTAGTATGTTTTTGACTTTTTACTTACTTTTCGTACACTCGACGCCATACAGGGTCACTTACATGTCCCCGTGAGCAGAAATGGTAGTGATCGAGCCGTCGTCAATGTTTCACATCTACCAAATGGCCTATGACGTTTCTCTTATTTTTATTACTTCATTTTTTTTATACTTTTATTACATTTTTATTAAAAGATACTGCACGTGGAACGATACTGGAAAGATACTGAGAAAATAATGGCAAATTGTAAACTGCAGTTTCTGTTCTCTGATAAACAAAATGCCAATGTGGGGTAGGATTGCTAGTCAGTACCAGATATCTTAGATATTTCCATATATCAATAAGTGCAGCTTTACTTTTTAACTACCTAAGCTAATTAATAGTTATGTTACGAAAATATTGTTATTTTAGTAGTCAGTTGGTAGGTAGAATAGAACCTACGACTTTAAAGCGCAACTCCTAACCGATTACACGTAGCGATAGTTCACCTCATACATTCATCGATAGGGATTTAGGGATCAAAAAATGCTTATAAAAATTACATAAATATCATGGAAATAATAACTACGTGCTAACGTGGTGTAAAGACGTGATATCATTATAATAAATCATTATAGTCGTTTTCTAAATATTTATTCTGCACTACTTCCTTTAATTTACGAAAATCCGACAAAATAATCGCTTTATATTTTTTTATAAAGTGGCTTCCCTGCTGTATAAACCACTAACTGTGGAACCGTTAGGAGGTTCTTCTTCTAGAGTGCCTTTCCGCCTTACGAATGTTGGCAGCCAATATTACGAAGTCCATTCCGATATTACGAAGCCAAGACTTGCTTCTCCGACCAACTTGATTTTTGCCCGCGACTTTTCCCACCATGATCAGTTGCAGCAATTTGTACCTGTCACGTCTCATATGACCCAGGTAAGCAACTTTTCTACCTTTGACGGTCTGCAAAAGTTCACGTTTCTGCTCGACTTGTCGGAGTACCTCGTCATTGGTCACTACATAGGTAGGCGGTTAGAAATTATCAATACTAAGATATACAAAAGTGGGCGGTAGACTTGAAAAGGTCAACTATTTCTGGTTTAGACGATGACTGTAACATACTAAAGAATTTATAATAACAGATTAATTATCTTAATAACGCCATAAACTAAAGGCAATCAATAAAATAATATATATTCTACGTCAACAGCCTTTCGGAATCGTTATGCCAGAAATGTAGAATCTGTAACGCTCTGCTTACCATTACCGGCGTGTACTTCACTCAACCCTTAATTTAAATGATTACTATAATATTATTACTATTATTGGTTTTTAAACGGGTCTGTCTATCAGCAGGATGAAGTGCATGAATGCGATCCAGTACGGTGCGTTCTTCCAGAAACTTCTTTGCACGCAGAACTACCCTGTGGAACTAGCTACCTCCAGCAGTGTTTCCGAACCAATACAACATTGTAACCTTCAAAAAAGAAGCCTACACTTTTCTTATAGTCCAGCATCGCTTCCTGCGGATGTCTATGGGCGGCGTTGATTAGTTTCCATCAGGGGACATGCCTGCTCGTTCACCTTCCTATCCCATAAAAAGAAATGAAATGCATTTGAAGCAGCTGAACGTGCTCGCCTTTTTACCTTTCTATATAATGATTGCTAATACATCAAACTGTTATGAGTTATCAAATTATTTAATTTTGGGCACGAACAATTTCGTTCACTTACCATGTAGAAGGTAGATTGCACGAAGCGATTGGTTTTTGTCCTGTCTTATTATACAAAGTAAGTTTTGAATTCGACAAAGTATTGGATAAACTAAGTTTGTATGAATTTAATGCTGTCAGTTTTTATATAATATACACATAAATATATAGATTTACATGAAATAATATACAAAAACTATTTTTAATGCTTTAAAGCAAATTTTAGTATTTTAGGTTCAAAACCCCAGAAATTTCAACCCAAGATACTTGGCTTTGATGTCGGTTATTCTAACCAGTACACCAAGAAAGAGCTCCTCGCTTTCCTTTACAACAAAATTCGCAGTATGTTTGTTGAAAATAATTTTAATAATACACTTAGTGCCAATTTTATGTTAGTTATTTTCTTGATCAGATATCAAGCGCTCACGCACGAAGATACTACATGGCACAGCAATGAGAAATAAATAAGCTGGTAAATATTATTAAATGCAATGTTTTGTACTTATGAAATAATATACCTTGAAGCATCAAACGGTTTCAACATATGATTTAAACAGTTTACTTAGCGCGATTTAAATTTGTATTTTCTAATGTATGACTTCTAGATTTCATGTACGTATACGCTAGTCTATGCAAAAAATAGCGAATAAAAATTATTGGCGTAACTATGCTCTTTAAGGGATAGAAACTATGTTAAACCATCTAGATAAACAATTTTGAATTGTTATCTTAACGATTCATTATCTTCCTGAAATATTTGCCTGAATAAGGTCGAGCTTATCATTTTCTACTTTGATGAGTCACCAAAATTTGAACTCTAAACTTATGGGTATAATACCAATCATCAGACAATATAGTTACGCCAACATCTATTTCTTCTCTTAGCTTAACTACTATGAAATAAAAGAATCAAAATTATATGGCATTTTATATAATTCATTTGAAAAATTAGTTAAAAAAGTGTTTAATAATAATATTAATTGATGAAATAAACAAATAAGATCAAAACAAGTCATAAGCAGTATAGTTAACTGTTAAGAATGCTCATACAAATTGCTTTTTGAGTTGGATAACATCAGCACCTTAGATCAAGCAACCGTTGCAAAATGACATAATAATTAAATATATTGTCATGTTCACGTTTACAAATAATAAATAGTATATAAAAGAGGAGCACTCTTAGACGTAACTATTTAATAAAAATAAATTATTTATAGACTTAAACATAAGTTCATTTATAATTAAAAGAATTGGCAAATATAAAGTTGATTATTAATACTTTAAAATAATACAAAGCCTTAATGACAGATATATTTGTTAAATAGAAATCTTACTCTGGAACTTCATAAAATATTTGATTGATATTCTACAATAAGTAGATAATAGGCCGTTTCAAAAACAAATGTAAATGTACATCGCCACATAACATTAATTCTCAACAAATACTTCTTTGCCTTATATACAATGACTAATAATGTCAAAGAAGTGGATGATGTGTTATAAATAACAGAATGAGTTTAATGAAAAGTGCTTGCTTAGTGCTAAGGGATATTGATTTGAGCTTTAAAGCACAGTAGGTGACCAATCCATTACTCCTCGGCGGCAGCTTGCTCGCTCTGAATTAAGTCTACAGATGGATCATCCTTTTTCCTCTCTGCTTTACCTGTTTGTTCTTTGTCTGCTTCGTTTTCTTCTGATTGCTCACGAGAACTAACTTCACCGTTTATAGCCTCTTCTTTTTCGGGAGTGTTTGCTTTTGAAGATTTTTGTGATTCTACTTCATTCTCTTTTAATGGTAATTGCTCCTGCTCTACAGACTCCTGTCTCTTTGGTGATGTTTCTTTTTCAGGAGAAACTTCCTTTTCTGGGGAATTTTCTTTGACAATTGTATGTTCTGACTCATTTTCAAGTGGCTCTACATCTGGTTTTTCCACAAGAGGTGTGGTGTCTCTTACAGGTGTAGAGTCTTTTGAAGGGGATTCTTGTTTAGTAGGTAAAGATTCTTGATTATTTGACACAATAGTTTCTCTTTCTTGGGAGTTTTCTTTTGATTCTTTTCTGTCCTTTTCACCATCAATGTCACCATTAACAGTATTCACCTAAAATATAAAAAATACAACATAATTTTTGTTTATTTTGCACTGTTTGCATCTTTTGTTTAGTAGTCATACTACGCAAAATAGGTGCATGTTGACGTCGAGTTGCGGAAATCAACCCTTCACATCTACCATCTAGTAGTCATACTGAATAATAAAAATAAAGAAGAAACTTTGGATGGACCTTATCCATTGAATCAAATTACAAACTACATTATTAAATAAATTAGTTTTCAGGAAATTTCCTCTTAAAGAAAGTAAATTTTATTTATACTTAAAATAATTCATTTTCATTTAACTATTATAAATCTAATATGTGTAGATTTTGTATCTTCTTTTTATACATTTCTTTCCCATCATATCCAGCTTCTCCTTGGTCACTTATTATCACTCCATTCTTCAAACAATGATAATGTAACTAAAATACTACTTTATATATATATATATATATATATATATATATATATATATATATATATATATATATATATATATATATATATATATATATATATATATATAATAAATTTTATTACTTTTAAAATATTTAGTAATCTCCTTGTATGACATTTGAGAAGTCAGTGAAGAATACCATAGATGGTATTCCTCATTGTTTTCTGGGGTTGCATTACAAAATATATTTCTAATGCATATACCATTGAATTTATATACTGATGACATGAATCAAAATATTTTACTAAAATCAACTACATTGATATGAAATTCATTAGTAATTAAACATTACCCACCCACTTACATTAATTCACAAACTTATTGATGATATTAATGTAACATTGTTTTTTAATTACATCATTTTATATTAATGCTATATCAAAAAATATTCAAAAATGTTCTATTGAATCTTGTTTTACTTATAGATGACATTCAATTGAATATGAATAATATTGGATTATACCTCTGCATTACTGCAATTTCTTTTTTCATTAGTCATAGACAAGAAGTAAGTATATAGCTGATGGCAAACAATCACCACAGCCCGTGAACATTTACTGTATTACAAGAACTTCATATGTGTTGCCTAGAGGTAAGGATAGAAATAATGGCAGGGAAAGAAATAAGTAATAGGAAAGAAGGAAATACAGAAAAGAGAGGAATTGGGAAGTAGGAATTACTTAGTAAGTAGGGAGTTCAATTCTTTTGATTAAGAATTAATAATAATATCATTAGATATCCTTAGATAAGCTTACCTGCTCAGTTTGTTGTGGCTGTTCAGGAGGAAGTTCTAATTTCAAAAACTGCTCAAGTGTATCAACTTCATTAGCCAGATCAAACTGATCATAATCCTGTAACACAATATACCTAAAATTATATCAACAATTTAAGAATAGTCTTAGTATATATAGTATTTTAAAATTATAACATCTAAGTCTTTCCCAATTACATAAGACTATTTTATTTGTAATGAATAGAATAAAGTAAAATTTTATCAATTTTACTTTAGTCATTTTGTTTTGTTCTCTTCACAATTGAATATATAATTATTATGAATACTACTATTAATTTATTATTTTGGCATTAACAAAAGTGATTATTTATAGACATTTAAACAAAAATAATCAAAAAAGACAACAAATATCATCCTTAGGATAGATAAGAATGAATTAATTATAAGTATTAAATCAAATACAAAAAATATATGATCCTATCTATCTGTTTCAAAAGTACTGACATGATATGAAATCCAATTTTCAACACTGTAATTAATGATTTTAAATTTGTTAAATAAATACCGTTATCTTCCGAAAATAATATCAGATGTGCATAACATAGATCTGATGGATACTTGATGTCCATTAATTGTGAGCCCTGATCACTTACCCCACAGTATTCTTCGTCATTGAATAATTGCGGAGGAAGTGGGGAGCGCGGGTTAGGGTCGCTCACGGTGCCACCATTGGATTTAGCGTTGTTTTGCATGAAATCCTTATCACTCTCCCTACCAGGTTCCGTTATGTCGATGATTTCATATTTTATGTTTTTCGAGTCTAATATCATCATAACGCGTTGTTGCCGTTTCTTTACCTAGAAGCGAAAGTCGTCATGTAACCAAAAACAAAGTTAATATGACTCAGTTTTAATAAAAAAGAAGAAAGGTACCCGGTCGACCCAGGAATTTTCTAATATTAAACGTACCTCCTTGTTTCCTGAAATTCCACTAATGTATATTTTGACAACCATGTTTGTAAAGTAATCGTTAGCACTAGTATAATATTAAAAAGTATACACTAAAAACACTTAAAATGAAAAATAGGCTTGGCCATTAGTCGTCTTGTTAGAGTAATAATAATTACTATTACTTCGAACCGTCAATTTGATCTGACATATACTGTGTAGCCATAGTATTATATAACAATTTCTACTAAGTCATAGACGTAAAACACTTTCTGGACGTAAATAACATTCTTAAACAAGAATGTATTTAATGTATAATTAGTATAGATGATCAGTTTATAATATAGACCGCTCAAGTAAGGGTCCATGGTAATATGTATTATACACACCTACCTACGTACACTTAATATTTTTAATATTAAACTGTTATTACGTAGTTTAAAGCTCCATATTGATTTGTTTGATCATAGAACCTTACTTATAGAGCGCTAGAATACCAACATTCATCAATTGTGTCAACTCAGATTTGTCGTCATCAAGGATTTGACACTACATTTTATCATGCGTAGTAGTTTATGATCATGCGCTCTTTGAAGACAATATTTATTATTATTAATATAATTAGAAATATTGTTGGTGCGCAACTAAGTTCTCGCTTTTTATGATTAGATAGCTCCAGCAATACGTGTTGGTTGATTTTGATTATTATTATTATTTTTTTATATATTCACGACTATCCCCCGCAGAGGTTGGCAGAGACCACAGAGCCCCATCTGCTACGATCCCGGAATACCCTCCACGCCTCTTCCTCCACACTCATCCAACCTTTCATCCATTCTTCCTCTCACATTCATCGCAGCGAAACAGCTCTCCATTAGTAGTTTACGGAAATTCTACGCTAAGTACGCTTCAGCCGTCGTTATCTTTGAATGAAATAAGAAAAGTACACTACTTTCCCGAAAATCACTATTATTTGGTATAAAATCAGACATTTTCAAATCACTAACGTGTCAGATCAGTTTGTTTACCAAATGTGGAAGCTGGGTTCATGACGTTTCATATATGTCAAAATCAACCAACACTTACACAATTAACTTGCATTTTTATAATAAAAAACAGCGAGAGACGATCGATTGGCTCAGTGGCGGGGCCAATGGGAGTCAATGGTCGCGGGTTCGATTCCCGCATCGGAATAAATATTTATATGGATTTATAAATGTTTATTCCGCGTCTGGAAACCCCCCCAATCCGCATTTCCTTTCCCTTCCTCTCCGCCAATCCACGGTCTGCCGTGCCAATGGATGCGTGGCTAGGGGCGAGCCTAGTCGTAATCGTGCCGATCGTCCCGGGGTCGGGCTCCCCCGGGGACTATGGCGCCTTACCTCAGCATGCAGGGCTCTGCTAGGGCGGACCTCCATCCTCCCTTGCGGCTCGTGGGATTCACTAAGACGAATTTAATATACCTAATTTGTCGAAAATGACGGCGACCTGGTTCGCCACCCGTCACGTCCTGATTCTCTGCGATGAATGGCAGCGGATGGAGCTCTGTCTCTGCCAACCCCTGCGGGGGATAGGCATGAATATATATATATATATATATATATATATATATATATATATATATATATATATACTTAGAACTTTGTTGCCCACCTAATATACTTAAGAACGAGTTATTTGCCTCTCCTTAACTTGAATGCAATGTATCTTGCTGAAAAGGAACTATTAATAATAATTTTGTAAATTGTAAGTCAGTGAATGAGCTAAGTCAGAATCTAACTCAATTTTAGAGCTCTAAAATATAAAGATCAAATTTTAATATTCCTGTTGAACTGAACTGTAGTCGATGGTAACAGGATGCTTTATGTAAACAATTCAAAATTTTCTAAACTAAGTAGCCTATAATTTCGATAAATATGAATTAGTGTAGTGTATTGTTGTTAACTAATTTTTCTTTTGTTTGAAATTTTATCGTAAATGCAAAGGAATTTTATAAAAAAATCTGTACAAACGATCTACATGTAATTAATTCGTGCGCTGGGACGTCTTTTCCTGTTTCACGACGAACCGAACCGATGTAACTGAACACTGAATACGCACTTCTCTGTTCTAGCTTATGTAAGTTACCTTTGTTAGAAATAGATAGCAGACTACCATTAGTCTGTTTCTGTGCAACAGTTGGTTGAATTTAAATAATGTTCCAATATAACCAGGCTGGCATTGCTGAACAGGTTACTGAAACAGCAGCACAGGGACAGGTTTCTTATTTTACCAGTTACATACCACTTCTAGTATCAATACAAGTAACAACGTTGATCTGCTATAAACATTTTATTTAAAGTGAATGAGGCTACTTATTTTAATTACAAAACAGTATTTTTTTTTATAAATACAAATTTAATCCATATTGTTATAATACATAGGCATATTGTCCTGAAAATACAAAAAGAGCACTATTCTGGCAAATTCTATCTAAAGCAAAAAAACGGTCATGGAATGTTTCATAGTTTTCTATATACATAATCTCATTAATACCATGTATGGCAATGTTTTACGTTCTCACAAAATAGAATTTCTGGTTTGTTTATCTTTTCAGTAAAAGCATATATTATGTTACCTATATAAAAAAAAACTTATTTTACATATCAATTTGAGATAATAAATAAAACATTAAACTCTAATATTAAAGTTGTATATCAATTTTTAAAAACAAATTTTTAATTTTATAAAACCATGAATAATTAAATTATTAATTCTGACATTGGTATAGTAGTATTATCTATGTCCTAACTATAAACGGTTAAATTTGACTTCGCCATTATTAGCTCTAACAAATAATAAACAAATATGAACTTTAGTAATAAGATAAGCCTTGTCCAAATATTGACGTATTAATATATTAATACTGTTAATCTTATATTCAATATCCTCAAATCAGAATAAAACTATATTTCTGAAATGTTCATATAAATATATGGAAGTTGCCAAGAAAAATTATTTAATAGAAGAAAAGTTGCTATATAAAAATATCAATTGGAAAGTAACTAGGGCGGATATTAAAAAGCAATCAAATTTTATTAAATCAATATTAATTATAAGTATAATGTGGATTTCTGCTCTCTTAGAGTAGTGCTGATAATATGTGAAATGAAAAATCATTTGTTAACAATTAATATTTGAATAGTAAGAAGAGAATATGAAGTGGTTACTTAAATAATGGATAGATTTCAATGTCTAGCTTTATGCCTGTAAGTATATGGCACTGACACACCATGCCTAACTACGTATAAATACGCTTGAGTTTCGTTCCTACTACTCGAACTCTAAATTAGTTAGAATTAATTGACAAAAATTTTATTTTATTTTTGAGAAATCACCCATTCACCATCTTCAAGCGCATTTCTTTAAATGTACAAGTATCTAATAAGTTAAGATCATCGAATGATTAGAAGTTAATAACCAAAGTTAAAAAAAGATTATTGTCATCTTTATATAGGTATACTTAGTGACTTGGCAGGTTTTGTTATACAGCAGGCATAAAAGCCTTATTTATTTATTTATAATCTTTGCCTTATTTATTTGTAATCCTTGTTTTTTTACCTATTGCTTTTAGCTATTACTGCAATGCTATGTATAAAATTATTTTACATTATTTTTTGTTAAGAACGGGACAGAAGACTAAAAAATTTTAAATTTATTCAGACAGATTTAATACACGTACCTATTACATATAAATTTACTTAGTTAATAACACCTGTCTGTGTGCCTCTATTGACAAAGGCCTCCTCCTCCAACTGTAACCATTTTTTTCTGTCGTTAGCAGCTCTTGTCCATGTGCCACCTGCTGTAGTCTTTATTTCATTGGCCCATCTTATAGATGGCCTTCCTCTCCTCCTATGTCTGTCCCCAGTGAACCAGTTTATTTTCTTTGACCATTTTTCGTTTCCTCTGATAGTGTGCGCCGGGCATTTCCATTTAAGTTTTCTTATCGTTTTAGTAATATCTTTGGTCTTAATTTGTTGTTTTATAGTTGATATTTTTATTATATCTCACAATGTTTTCCCTAACATGCTTCTCTCCATTGCATTTTGGCATACTTCAACTTTCTTTATATGGGCTTTAGTGACCACCCAGGTTTGACAGCCGTAAGTACAGGTGGTATTTGATACAACTATTTGCTACATGACATGTATCAAATAGTTTCCGCTAGATATACATATTAATTTACTTATCTTTCAAGCTGCAGTATTATTTCTATCCATTATCAATGCGTCTAGATTTCTTTTAACGTTTGATTCATGGGTGAGATTATTTGGCCTAAATACACATATTCGTCTATGTAGTCAATTATGTTGTTATTGACGCAGATAGGCTCTTTCTTTCAATTTGTCGTGAATTTCGTTTTTTGCGTGTTCATAACTAAACCCACTAGAAATATTATAATCCACACATTCAAAGTTTTCTTTGACGTATCGGGCCTTTTTACAATGAAATATTCTTATTTTTATAACATAGAGTATGGCATTGTTACAGTTGGATACTGTAACTATGCCATACTCTTTGTTATTTTCATTCACTTTCAGTCATAAAATTTGAATGTTTACGCTGTCTTAGATATAAAATAATTGATGTTAACCATTAACATAATACAATATTATTTCCTAGCAAGATTGCCAATGAAATTACTACGACATAATAAACATAAATTAAACACAATAAACAACGTGCTTAAACGGTTCAGTTGCCAAGAGCGACTGAAATGACGCGACGCATTTTTGTGCTTTGCGAGGGGGATTTAAAATAACTGATAAACGTTGCCAAGTTAGTAAATTTTTACATTATCTACGTCTTGAACTCCACATGAGAACATATTTATAATTTGCAAAATAATAAGTGTGATGCATTGTGAAAACAAATACATCGGTAAACATGTCTATAGTAATGCCACGTCGGAAATACAATTGGCATTGCTCCAAACAGCTGTTACTTATAATCCGCTATGTCTCTCCTGTGAATGTTTTGAGTGTTAATTGTTACTCTGCCTTAATAATCGCCTTACCTTTCTTCTATATAAGAACGATTCGGAAGCAAAGCTTAATAAAGTTCTGGAGATTATTTGAATTTGAATATTCATACTACATGTACTGATTTGGTATGGTTATCGAGACAAGGGTTTTTGAAATAAAGTTATTGAATGAATATGGAATATTATTTCTTGATGGTATCTACCTAAATAAATTAAAAATAATACATATTTACAAAAAATATCAGATCACATAATCACAAATAATATAAAAACGATTATATAAATCCAAACTATTGGTGAATATCGTATAAAAATTTTATTCTTCTTTTTATTCTGCCTCTCTGAATAGCGAAAGTTGACAGTCAATTAAGCTATATATAGAACTGTTATATATCCGTCTTTAACGAGGCAAAACAGTTCGGTAGCACTACCTATCTCTGTCCAACCCCAATACGTTATTAATTATTTTTTAATCCTACAACCGTGTACCACATACCTTTTGATACTATCACATCTCCGCCAGCGATATGATGGTATCATAGCCACTTCGGTTCCAGCGAGCGCGTTGAAGAAATTTTAGATGTCAATTGCGCAGAATATATAATTAATTTGCTATAGTGCATAGGTTCCCAACCTTTTATGGGCTACCGCCCCCTGTAATAACATAAACATTTAGACGTCTACATAAAATGTTTTTTTATGAAAACAGAGGTCTTCATAACGCCCTCTATTTGCCTTTGGACCCGCTATCGCCCCCATGAAAAGCTCCATCGCTTACTAGAGGACGATACTCCCCCGTTGGGCACCTAAGCTTTAGTGTATGCGCAAACAGACAGAGGCACTCTCTCTCGTCTGAAACCCTTATACAAGAGAATAAAATTTCTCGATAAGATTGGAAGAAGATTCTTTATTTTAGTGGATGGATTGGAATAGTTATTGGCATTACGTCCGAAAGCGGTTACTTCGTCACCGAGCCACTTAAGTCGTCATACATGAAATTGATGATAACCGCATTCTCAAATTATGGACTAATGCATTCTTCCTGAGCGCAAAGTTCAAACATTTAGAAAATTTTTGAATTAAATGCGTCGCGTTGAAGATGTTACTTTACAAGAACAAGCAATATTTAGTTTTAACGTTTAAAAGGAATTATTATATTAAGGGAAAAAGACTAAGTTGAGCCATTCGGTTGAGTTTTTCATTCGGAAACGGGCAAACATTTTTTATCAAATAGCTGTTAAGTTTCACTTGTGTACAGACGAATGTGCGATGATTTAATGAAACCGATTGACAACTTAAAAAAAACAACGTGTACGCTAACAGATTGCTTTCCCGTCGTGTCATCGTAACGTCAGTTGTTGGCGTGGGTGACGTTTGCCTGGACGGTGTATTGATCGAGGCTGCTTTTTTAGTTGTAACGCCACACTTATGTGATCACTCACATAAATTTCAAGGAATTGTGTATTAAATTATGACTCTATGAAAGAAAAATTAAAAAATACTAAGTTTTTATGCTTAGATGGTTTGCGCGTTTGCGCACATAGAGAGGATGATAAAAGAAATTTACGTTTCGGATGTGAATTAAAGGGTCGGTAGGGGAAGACCAAGGACAACATACTTTGACCAAATTGATGAACTTTTTAAGAAAGGCCAGGTCAAAAGTAACCTTAACCGGCAAGCTTGTATGACGAGTGTGGATGTAGCAACGAAAGTGCCGAGATTGTAGCACATGTAGATCCGTGGGCTCTGCCACTGAAGGAAAACCTCTATTAAAAGACACGCCGTGTTTTAATACAGGTTTTCCTTCAGTGCTAATAAATGTTTAATTCGCGCAACCAACCATGATTTGAAGTATGTCCTCTCTATATGTTACAATATCCATATTGATTTGAATACATATACATATGTCGACGGGCGAACACTGAGCGACGTATCCCTGGATAGTGTCACGTCAGGGTTGTGGTTGCTTTTCTAGTTTTTACGCAAATCGACATAAATATTACATAAAACGGATTATATCTGAATAAAACATACGAAAGAATAATTGAGAAAATAATATCTAGCTTTTCTTACAATTTTTTCTTTAATGCAAATCATGCGCTGAAAAAATATTCCATACATAATAGAGACTTAGATAATTAGGGGACAAACAAAATACAAAATGATTGCCAAGCTGACGTTGTTAAATTTAGTTTTCCAACAATCACGCGTTAGAGATCCTAAAGATATAAAAACACTTATACAATTTTAAAGCTATTTCAGTACATATTTTAATCAATGTTTGAGATTGTTTAAACAACAGTGTAATTAATTTAGTATTACTAAACCCAAAGTATAATATAAAGGAAAGAAAATATAGAATTCATCTAACATAAACAAAAAAAAATCGAAGAATAAATGCCTTCTAAGCTATTACAGTAAAAGTGATGTTTTAGGCCTTATCAACGCCATTCCACACAAAATGTGATTTTTTTTAAATATTTTGTAAGCTTACTATTTTTGTCTATTTTGTATTGTATCGTATAAATTTATTTTTTTTATTCTAGCGAGGCTAACGCACTAAGTACATAAAATCATAGAATAAGTCTTAATTATTGATTCACATCTCACAACAATCTTAAAAACACAATATAAATACTGTATATAATCTTGTGATGAGAATGAAGCAAATAAAAATCGTGAATATTATAATAATCTTCTGTTCTATATTTGTTTAAAACTTAAATAATTTATCAAAACTTAATAATAAATTGTATGTAAACATCTATCTCCCGATTTACATGGTACCTGTTTTACACGATTTCTCTTTTACACATTTACATTCTAATTTATAAAAAATTAACTTTAATTAAATATATGGTTGCATATACGTATCCTTAAAAACATAGAGTTTCATTCATTTAACACGGTTTTGTCGGGATTTATTGTATAATGAATGAAACTCGAAAATTTTTTCATTAGTATAAATCGGGAAATAGGCGTATTACATAACTAATGTATTATATTAGTTATAAAGCGGCGCATAATTTTTTCTTATTTATACATATATGTATATATAAACGTCTATGGAATCAAATAACTAAAATAAAATACAATCATCTACTTTATTATGGAAAGAAAATGGAATGTAAAGATCATAATTATGAGACAGATGACTTTTCAACCATCAACAATATTTTTATATTTTAGATGTATTTAACACAATATCTAGATTTCGTTATTCCCATTAGCAAGAAAATAAGAAAAATCGTTTTTAATCAATTTTAATTTTTGTATCTCAAAATTAAAATATTCTGCAGGATATTGAATAGTAAATAGGTATCAATCATTACTTTGTATCTGATTTTGCGTTTACCTATCGGGTATTAATAATTTTTTTAGCGATTGCACTACAGAATATAAACAGTTTTATAATTGTTTTAATTTCAAATTGTCCAAAGTTTTTAAATATTTACACGGTACAGGCAGGGAGCAAAATATTTGATTATAGTTAATTATGATATGAAATAGATTCATTATTATGTTAATAGGAAAACTTAATTTGAATGTGACCTATCATAGATCAATACAGAGAAAATAGAGGAGTAAACGTGAAATAAATTCATCAGTACATCTTATAATTTGTTTAAAATCGTAAATGCATAAATTGAACAATTCTTTAAAAGTTTTGAAATTTGTTTAAACGTTGGCTCAATATCAAATAAGGCATTGACTATGAATTTAAAAAAAGCTAGGCAAATGCGCAAGCGGGTTATCTACTGGGAAGTAATCACCGATGCCAAGGGACATTGCAGATACATAGTCTATCTTAAAGCTTACCCTTAGGTGCGAATAATGGGAGGGGAAGGACGTAAAGAGAAAGGAGAAAAAAGAAGGGAAAAAGAGTTTAAGTTTGCCGAATATAAATAAGTTAAAATTTCGAATTTCATTTTGGTTTACAGAATGTTTAATAGCAAAAAATACTTTTTTATATGCTTTTACTTGAAACGGAAAACAAAAATATACTATTAGGTTGAGGAAGACATATATAACTTGCAATAACATTTTTTTGGCTGTACTCTATGGAACTAACTGGTTCTGGTGTCATTAAAAATATTACTTTTAAAAAGAAATAAATTAGTAAAATGTTGTTCCTTAAAATTCATTAGGCAGTGTCAGATTAATATCAAGAGAGGACTGCCAAAACTACTTGTCACGTTTTTTCGATCAGAAATCCCAAAATTTCTACAGCAACGGTATCATGTCATTATCAACAAGATGGCACAAAGTCATTGAACAAAATGGCACATACATACTAGAATTAAATGTAAATAAACTTTGAAAGAAAAATGTCTAGTTTTCATATAAAATACGAATTTTCCCAACCTATTAGAATAGAACATCGTCATCAAGATTAAACCGATCAGACATTGGAAATCAAATGACGTCAGTCAGTGGGGATATGTTCACATGTCGTCAAGGTCAATATAACAACTGACGTGTTAAACAATGTGACTCATTCGTACCGAAATTTAGTTAACAATCATTCCCTCGTAGCCCTACAATGGGTGTATCATGGGTACCAATATAAAGATAAAATTACAAGGGCAAATACCAAAACTCTGAATACCTATAGGCCATGCAAATAAGCAACAATAGCAAAATTGGTAAGGCTCGTCCTTACGGTTTGTACGTCGTGAGTTCGTATACCCGATTGGACTAGTGAGTACGTCGTGAGTTCGTATCCCCGATTGGACTAGTGAGTACGTCGTGAGTTCGTATCCACCATTGGACCATGGATAATGTGAACCAAATCCTAGCAGAAGAATTTAAATTTTAATTGGAATGGTTAACAAGAATTCTAGTAAAATTAAAAATATTGCTAGTCTTCCTCTTAAAAAGAAAAGAAAAAATAACATCTGATGTGGATGGTAGGTCGGTAGGGGAAGAACAAGGAAAACATACCTTGACCAAATTGCCGAAGTTTTTAGGAAAGGCCAGGTCAAGAGTACCCTTAGCCGGTGAGCTTGCATGAGGAGAGTGATGAGTGTGGAGAAAGCAAGGAAAGTATGTCGAGATCGAGGATCGGAGGTCTATGGTCTCTGCTTACCCCTACGGGAAACAGGCGTGACGATATGTATGTATGTAGAAAAAAAATTGTATGTCCAGAAAGCGAAAACTTCGAAACTGCACCATGATGGATCGACTTTCAGTAAAATGAAACGTACGTGAAAAGTTCAGTTTTTGAGATCACGAACACAAGTATAATTAGATTTTCATGTGCACCGAGTTTCATTATTGTAATAGAACACACGTGTGGGGAAAAAAGAATTCCCTATTCTCTAATGATACAAAAAAAACTTTTATAATTATCAAACAATAAGCCAGCGTAAGTCCACTACTGAATACTAGTTACGTACGAGTAGTAACTGGTTTCCTCGAGATGCGCTCCCTGGTCCGCTCTTAGGATATACGAATCTTGCAACAACCTAGGGTAGATCGCCGCACCATTTGGCCTGGCGGTATCTTATACTACGTTTTCCATGACAAGTCTACTCTAGCTGTTAAATTTCTCCTTACTATAATTTTAAATAATAACAGAAGCAGGTATGCGTGCAGCCTAAGATCGGACTACGTGGCAGTCTTAGGACTATGCCCAACAGTGGACTCCCGCAGATTGTTTATGATGTTAACTTTCCATTGACAATAAATAACAAAACATTTACAGTTTTTTCCGCTACATATACAGGCGTCGATTTTACAATATATAGACGTAATAATATTTATATCCGTTTTACTACTACATTTTTTATCTTTCCAAATTAGTGTTAAATTAAATTTAAAGTATATTATTTAATTCGTCCTGTTAACAAGCAATTACACCAAATGATAACCGAAGCCGGTATACAGATTTATACGGTAAACTATATACCATATAGGTAAGCATATAGGCGTTCAATGCGTGATGTGCAATGGACATTTCCACGTATTGACTATGGCTAGCGTGTGTACCGCATCGGTTTATGTGGCAGTTAGACCGGCGTGCCGAAATCCGGGTCGCCACGGCCGGGCAGTAGCAAAGCTGGGGGTAGTTTGCCCCTCTCTGGGGCGCCATTGCTCAACGCTGATCCTTCCGTCACCCGTTTTGCTGACCCTATCCTGTATTAAGAGATAAATAATATAATCTATATAAATAAAAATGAATCGCCGAAATGCATGTACGCGCATAACTTCAGAATGACGACACCAAATTAGATAATTCCTTTTGTTATTATCAGGATAAGGTGTGAATAAAAGAGCTATTTTGTTAGTCTCGCAAAAGTAAAGACGGCTCGACTAATTTAAATATTTTTGTATTTTATTTGCTATAAAACGTAAAATTTCCCTAATTTTACGAATAAAAAAATATAAATAAATCATAAAAAAAACTTGAAAAATGAATACTTCTGTTTCTTTTACTTTACTTTACTTTCAATAGATGGCGTTCGTGACGGCTTTATCGTCTACTGTAGTGTTGTTAATTTTAATTACAGTAAAAGTTCACTGGGTCATCTACTTTACATTTTATACTTTAATTATTTAAATATAACCAAGCACCTTGTATGAAAACAAGATGCGTGGATGACCCCAAAACGGAAGGAGTTATTCTTGAAAATGTTACCGGGGCCTTTAAAGATTTCTTGTTGGGAATACGGGCTCAGTTTAAAACGACATATCATGTCTAGGTTAACCGACAGACACCTACACACCTACAGATTAAACGTGAATTATTAAAATGTTACTAAGAAACAAAAAATTATAACTTGTTCATTTATCCATCCAAAAGATCTTAGAAGAAAATACTTTATGCGATAAAACCGCCCATTGTACGGCCATTGACTTAAGTGTTCTTTTTTATTTGATGAGCAATTAAAGTATTCCATCTATAATTTTTAAAATAATGTTTTGTGGTAAGAAGAAAATAAATATTCAAAACTTAAATATTGTATTACTTACCGAAAACCTTTGGCCTCTTTCTTCGGCTTAATTTCACCGTTAGTTTTGACGAGTTTGACAACTTCGATGTCAACTAGTAGCGGTGATGGTGTTTCCTGTAAAGTCGGTGGTGATTCTGGTGATGACGGCGACGGTGGGGATGGTGGCGTTGGCGCTGACGGTGCCAGGATTGATTCGGTTATCAGTGGCGGGTAGGAATTTTGTGGCACCGGTACTGTAGGAACATTCATTTATTAATTAAATAGAGTACAAGCGTCTCCTGGCCATATACTGGTGTAGGCAACATACTAGTTAAGCAGTCGTTTGATTAAATATTGAATAAAATACTATTAAAATAAAACAACATATTATATTATATTAATAGCATGAGTAGTGGATTTTATTAACAAAAAAGTTCTAAAGAGAAATTTGTTTAATTATTACAACTTGACACAATCAATAAAAAGTACTCGTATTAAATCGGAATGAAAATTAAATGTAAAAAACGATAGAACTAATTTTAACACAAAAATAGAATAGTCAAATTGTCCCGTTCTTCGAAACGGCGCGAAAATCCATCCAGCAGAAAGAATCTTTTCTTTAACGAATAAATTATGGACCTCAGAAAAAACCATTTACAGGTTTCAGTTCTGGAGGCGATGTTGATAACTAAGGTCAATATAAAAAAACATGCCAAGAATTTTATTCTTATTTACAATCATCGCCAACTTTACTAAAGCAAATTTGTTCTGAAAAATATAACTAAAAATATGTTGTATATAATTTAATAATAATTACTGCTACAGAAAATCTACTTTAATAAAACTGCTGATTTATTTTTATTTTTCATAATTTGTTATAATAAAAATAATTATAATGAATGTGACGGCTGTGAGTATTGTAGCAATTGTTCAAAATAAAGAACATTAAAAAGTTATTTATTTTCAGTGTTATCTTGTCAACTGGAGTATATAGACCCACTAGCTTCTGCCCGCGGCTTCGCCCGTGTGGAATTTAGTTTATTGCGCGAAAAATATTGTGCGTCCTGTAAGAGCTATTGTTTCGGGATAGAAAGCAGGTTATGTTTGACCTCGGATCGTCAACTGCTCTATGTCAAATTTTATCACAATTGGTTTAACAGTGACAGTATACCAGACAGACAGACTTTCGTAATTATCATATGGAAGTATGGGCGTAGGGGAGGATTTGTCCTAAGGAACTATATAGTTTCTAGTAGTCCCCTAGGCCCTAAGGGTACCCGGTCGGTTCTCACCCTCTGTACCTGTACCGTAGGATTGTTTGTCTTGAATAGTTCTAAATAAAAGTCCGCGACAGCATATTATCTACCTTTTATGTGAAAGCCACTATGACCAAAATTGTGAACCATAAATAAAGTAAAAAAAAAATATTTATTTAAAATGATCTGTCACGAAACTTAATGTGGCAAACTAAATTCCACGCGAGCGAAGCCGCGGGCAAAAACTAGTATTTGATTAAAATTAATATTTATTCAGTTAGGAGGTTGTACATCGGTATCACACGCACACCAATCAAAAGTACTCACGTGTGTCTGGTGTGGGTTCGTGATTGGTCGGGCGCGCGTGGGGCGGCGGTGCGGTCGTTGGAGCGGCAGCGGGTTCGTGCGGCTCGTCCGAAGACATTGCGTCGCCAGCCACCGCGCGGTAAGCACCTTTCGTGCGCCAATCCTACACATAATTTTTTCATGGAAGCGATAGGCAAACGCACAAGCGGATCCCATGCTGATAAGTAACCAGCGCCGCCCATGAACACCGTTGTACTAAGGGCACTGCAGACGCGTTGCTTACTTTAGAGTAAGTATGTAAATAATGGGAAAGGGAATTTAAGAAATTGGGCTATCGGATCTCTAAGCTCACCGTACGTATCGCGGTTACACAGTAAAACACTACCGCTTATTATTACCTACTACTGATGTTATTAAGAATGTGGTACTTTTTCGATAGAGTCGAGTTCGAACGAAACACCATCATTAACGGTACAATGGGGACTTTTAAAAGAATGAGTCAAATGTGGAATTAATTAGGTCGCTGAATTCCACTACCGTATAACTTGCCACAAAAAAAAGTCTCATCCCCACCATCTGGATGATTGGCGATCCAGTACGGTGAGTTTTTCAAGAAACTTCTTTCTACGCACCACTACCCTGTGGAACCAGCTACCTCCAGCAGAGTTTCCGAACCGATAAGACATTAGAACCTTCAAAAAACAAACCTACACTACAAGTCCGGCAATGCCCATGTCAGGGCGGCGTTGATTGCTTTCCATCGGGTGACACACCAGATCGTTTGCCTTCCTATCGCATAAAAAAATCCCTAGTATTAACAGTACCTGTGGTTTTCTTTTTTTCTTGAGCGACAGTCGACGATTGTGCACTGGTGTAGAGAGCGGTGAGCTAGGCGAAGCTGACGAGGTGGTGCGAACGACACGAGGGGAGTGAGGCGAGGTGGGCGGTGAGGGAGGGGGAAGGGGCGAAGCAGGCGGAGACGGCCCGGGAGATGCATCCGGCAGAGCGCGGTACGGTCCACGACGCACCTCGCTTTCGGCGTTGTCAGACTCCAGACGAACCATCTGTACGGAAGGCAATGTCATCAATATTTTATATTGTAACAGATGAAAGGTAAGTTTTCTCTAGAGAAATGTTCGGATATGGCTCGAGGCAGAGGATATATCCAAACCTTGAAGATCTGAACCTGGTAAAACAGAAAACGATGACAAGTGCGAACACATTGGCAGAGAAAACAAAATACCGGAAAACAAGATGGCCGCCATACAAAACTCATTTATGGGCTGATTTTGCTGAAATTTGGCAAAGTACGAAACATTCGCGTAGCTTTGAGGAGCTGCCTGCAGGTAGGCCCCGAAAAGCTAGTTCGTTTTTATATATTGTTGTGATACTGTGACAAGTGTTTCTAATTGCAGCACGTATCACACCTAAATTCTCAAAACGAAGAATATAAAACAGAAAAGCATTTTTCACGATAGAGTAACCCTATCATATCATGCTATATGTATCATTTTAAAGAGGATTGTTTACTGATTTGTGGACTCCTTGTTGGTTATCGATTCTTTGGAATCAATTTTTCAATTTTGACCAGTTTGTAAGTTGGATGTCAATGTCCCCAGTCTACAACTTACGGACATCCTTACTAATAAGGGATAACCTACAACACCATTTAAGAAAAAAAAAACTTTTAGTTTACACGGCTCAAACAAAATTATTATATGTTTTTTTGGCTAATTTAATAATTAATCCTTTCTTTACTGATGATTATTATCATTTTAAACGTATTTAACGTTGAATGTATGGTATTTATACCTCACTTATGGATATCAAACTTGTCCTATTACGAATTGTAATAATAACTTGTCAACATATTATTAAGGATTTAATTTTAGTTATTGTAAAAAAAAGGTGTCATAAATAAAGTTTTTCTATTCTATTCTATTCTAACATAACATGGAAAGATATATGTTAAACATTAGACTAGGAAACCGATAGACTATCTCGAGAATTAGTGAAAAAATTAATGTCTGCCAAACAATCAGAAATTTAAAATGGAACTGGACCGGACATCATGAGGACAAAAAGAAAAGTGGACAAGAGATATTGTGGAATCCCAGGAATGGAATAAGACAAAAGAGACGACAAATAAAGAGATGGGAAGACCAAAGGGATGAAGAAGATTAAGTCGGGACAGAGAAAAGTGGAAGAAAGTAGGGGTCTCCCCTAAAGTCTAGTCAAAGGATAACCTGACAAAAAAACTGGTTGCTGATGGCACTATTAATTTCATTAATTTATAGTGTGTAAAACATATTGTAATGTAAATACTCTGGTCAGCTAATAAAGGCTTATCTTATCTTATCATATGTATGGTATTTACCTCCAAACTGGCCTGTATTTTGATGGTGTCATCGTCCATGTCGAGTATATCCAGGTTGTTGTTGATGGAGTTGTAATCGGGGTATGGCGTAGGCCGATATCGTGGCTCGCACTCATTCAACGAGCCTGTCACTGACGGCGGTCTACACAGATAATTTTTGTTGAATTGTTTTCACTTTTAGTAATAGTGATCGTCACAATTAAGTTTCATACTTTAATTTAAGTTTTATACAATTTGTAACTATTTTATGCAATATATTTTATGTAGCAGTCTCAGCTTTTGCTAACAGGGGAACAGATTATTAATATAAACATCTTATTTTCAATATTATATCACATTAGCAAAAGTAAATAATGTTGCTAAAATCTTATAGCACTTTATAATACGATAGGAAGGCGCGTGCACGCGTGTGGGCTGAGAGAAAGCAATCAAAGCCACTCATAAAAATCTGTAACGCCATAGACATTGCACAAGCAATAAATATTAAAATAAATATTTTATTTTCAATATCTAACCACATTGTAGTACGACATAATAATGGTGGGAAATTTAAATTAATAATATTTTTAATGCGATAGGAAGGCAAATGAGCAAGTCCCTGATGGAAATAAGCAATTAACGCCTTCAATGACACCTGCAACACCGTTGGCAATGTAGAAGGGTTCTGGTCTTTGAGAAATATGATGGTTTGATGGTTGGTGAACCTAAATATAGGTAAAATTAACTGAATATTGCGTAGAAGGAAATTTCGTGAAAAATGCACAGTACTGTCACTCATTCGGATGGAAGGAATAAACCTGTTAAAAACGCAAATTTATAACATGTTAACATCAAATTAAAAAAAAGTAATATAAAAAAAATTAAAATCAATTCCTATTTTTATATCTAAATATCTTATATAAGAGAATTTTTCTCCAATATAACACTTAAATTAATTAATAAAACTTAATTAATGAATTAATATTTGAAAACCCTGTATTATCATCACTAAAAGTTTAAAAAAATTTGAACTTGAGTGGACGAATAAAAAAGATTGAAAGTTTGAACAAGATATATGAATAAATATATAAAGGGAGAGTGTGAACTTATAGTAGGAATTGAATAACAACCACAATATAGTAAGGGAAAATAAATTACCATACACCTATTTCTCTCTAGTATAGCATTACGTAGTATTGCGAGATAAAAAACCTGTTATTATACTCGGGAGTGCGAGGAGCTGTTGGAGTTGCTCCAGAACCATCGGGTTCTTCACCAAATACCTCTCCGTCTTCAGGATAAAGCGGAAACCTAAAAAGAAAATTGGCCCAATTTAAGGCGAGTAATGAGATGTAATTTGTAATAATAATTTTAAGGTGTATATAATACTAACACAAAAATGTAAAATGTAAAGGCCAAAAAAATGTCTGAAATAAAGATTATTATTATTAATTTTATAATTTATTAATCTTCCTATTTTGTTGCTTCTCCTTAGCGAAAGTTGGTAGTCGCTATTTCTGTCTTAATTATTAATGTCATCTTCAAAATATACGTGAATTTCTCGCGACACAATGCATTCATAATTTGACCTATAACTTATTTAAGCTTGTACTTAATTAGTTAACGTTAGTCTATTATTGTAGTCATCTTAAAAGTCAAAATATAGGCGGGGTTCCCGCGATACAATATAATTATATAATAATAAATATAATATAATTATAAAACTCATAATTTGATCTTTTCAAATGGTTTATTAACACGTTGATCGCCACGTCAGCCATCGGTGGCTGACACTGGACTTCCCGTTAAGGCCGCGTCAGCCACCTGTGGCTGACAGCGTACATGATATAAACTAAAAGAATTTGAATTTGATTTAGGGAATTACTGAAAATTTATTTAACCTTGACTTAATACAGGATTATTGGATTTTTTTAAAACAATTTTTTTAGTTCTATAATTTTATATCATGTTGTAAACTGTCAACCACCGGTAGCTGACGCGGCCTAAGCGGAAAGTCCAGTATCAGCCACGTGGCGCTCAACGTGTTAAACTAAAACCGATAATTTATTCACGTATACTCGTTTAGGCTACTTTTCGATCGTATTTTTTATCTATCAGTGATTAAGAACGTAATTCCGTTTTTTTCTATAGTACTAGAGGGAACCGCGTTCGCACCCCAACCCCGGTGATTGTAAATTTCTCAATTATATTATTTTAAATAATTCCCAACATAAAATAGGACCACTCCATTTTGTCCCCTGGATGGCGTAAAAGGCAACTGTGGGAGCAAATGGTAAATGGGCAACAGTCTCTACATGAGTCATAAAAACCAATCTGCAGTCCACAATCCGTCTATCACGAATGGGAATTAAGGCTTACCCCTTATTTTTCATTCTTTACATTCACCTACCCACACTCAATAACTACTTGTTGGCTATACAAATATTTATACCGATGATTCGAACCTGAGATCCACGGGTCCTATAAATGTTATTTTTTACATACAATTGTAAATGTCAATATTTGGTAATTACCGATAGTTGTCTTCCGACATCCGATCTTCGTCATCAGCGGCAATAAATTGTACACAGAGAGCGCAGTCGCCTTTGACACTTTGTAACGCCTGCACAGCTTCTTTGTGACAGGCCTGAAATAATACAAACATACATGTCATGGCCTGAAATAATACACACACACACACGCATGTGTGTGTCATTTTAATTCGCAATAACTATGATTAAAAAAAGAAGCTACGATTAACAATACCAGTAGGTATTACATTGACATTCATTCATATTCAATTACCCTTTCTTTTGTATTACAAAATACATTACGTTCAGGAATCACTAATTAAAAGTTTGTGCCTGTTATAAAATATAGTCACAGTATATATTTCATAAAAGGCACATCAATTCAAGTTATGGTAATCACTCCTTGGGTAGGATATCGCCCCTGATAATAATAATTTTTTTGTGTCTTTAGATGTTTATTCCGAGTCTGGTAACCCCGCCAATCTGCATAGGACAAGCGTGATGGGGTTAAAGTCCATTCCACCAAAATGCAGAGGCCTGTGCTCAGCAATGGGACATAATTAGATAGTGGGCTGTGGAATCACATTTATTATTTATCTTACAACTACTCGAACTTTATTGTTCAAACTTCAAGAAGTTCTAGTTAATTTTGATTAGGTTCTCTCTTATGTTGCATTAAACCCAGCAATAATACATTATTTGACTAAAATTGTGTCTAATCTCATTCACGATTCAATCATTTGAGGACTTATTTTTTCTTAAGATTAAATTTTTTTATTGAAGAAAATGCGAAAATATGCAAATACAATATAAACATATGTGATACCGAAATGATCGGGAAAGCGGCCGTTGTGAATAAGCCTGTATCTTTCTGACTGAAAAAAAAATGTGTTAACGTGTTTAAAAATATGTACATATATGAAAAAGAGGTGTCATGAGTAAATAAGTAATGGGTTTGCGATGCTATTCGGTGGGTGGTTGTAGGTTAGTCACATACGTCAGGCTGTTTAACACCTATTAGACGTTTAGTTTTGTACAAAAAAATCGTTCGGATAAAACGGATTTCGTATAAACGGGAGTTTACTGTATTTACAATTTCATTGCGACATTACCTGAGTGAGATCAACATCATTGATTGCGAGGATGGCGTCACCCACGTACAAGTCTCCGGTGAGTGCTGCAGGGCCGCCCGCTTCCAGCTCGGAGATCAGAATTGGCACACCGTGTTCGCGTCCACCCTGCAAATATCACCAAATTTGTTAGATATATACATATATATTGTCACACCTGTTTTCCGTACGGGTAGGTAGAGACTACAGATCTCCATCTAGTACGATCTCAGCACACCTTCCTTGCTTCCTCCACACTCATCACCCTCTTCGTACAAACCCGCCAGTTAAGAGTACTCTTGACCTGGCCTTTTCTCAAAACTTAGGCATTTTGGTCAAGGTATGTGTATCGTTAGATGTTAGTTATTTTGTTAGATGTTTTATAGAAATAGTATTTAGATATAATAAGATTTTATTACTGGACAAGCGTCACTCTATCTAGTTCAGGGATTCCCAAAGTGGTCGATATCGACACCTTGGGGTCGAAACCACCACCAACCGCAAAGTTTTTAAATTAGTAAGTATTTGGTATCAATAGGAATAAAGCTAGAAATAGTATTAGTTCGTAGTAATAGTAGGCTTGAAAGACTGTCGAGGGTAGCTGGTTTCACAGAGTGGTCGTGTTTGGAAAGAAGTTTCGAAATCCAATGTATCAAATCACATTCGTTTTTTAAGTAATTTTTGCTGTCGTGTTTTTATATATATATATATATATATATATATATATATATATATATATATATATATATTTAATACAAGTTGTACCACCTCCAAACCAAATTTCTCAGTTCTGCCCATAGGTTGACTGGTAGAGAGTGCCCAATGGCATTAAGTACGCGTGCTGTGCACTTTGTGCAAAAGTTTAAATAAATAAATACTGACTTACAGTGACGGAAATACCAAGTCCGAGATGTGGCGAGCGACGCACGCGTACGGTGCGAGGACGAGAAGTAGGCGTGCGTGGTGGGCGGGGGGGACGGGGCGACAGTCCACGACACACACGGACTAACGTCTTGTGACGTTGCAGTAGGATTTCCGCTTCCACCTTACATGAAAAAATTTTGTAGAACGTTTTATTTATATGAATGATTTTAAAAGTGCTCTATTGCGACCCCCAGGGGACAGGAATCAACCCTTATCGGTCGCTAGCTTTTTATACGTGATTCTCACTAGGTTGTAGCTACAGATAGTTTTCATTGACTTTAATAATTTTTGGGCTCAATATATTAAAAAATAATTGGGAAAGGCAATAATATATAACTGGAGATGTCAATTGCTCTGAAACGGATATTTAACTAATAAGGCAATAGTGCCTGCATTTCACACAGAGCTTTCAACGTGTCTCGTCTTGTCACCCCCCACGTGACATACGACTGATAAGGGTTAACCTGCAAGGGCCCATTTCAAATGAAAAGAAAATAGAGTTATGTACGAATTGAATTAAAAATTACAGTTACGACCTGCTTAGATAGGAACTGCCATTGTAGTCCACAATGGTAGTTCTTATCTAAGCAGGTCGTAACTGTACTTTTGAATGTTCATAAATAGGAAAAAAACACACAAATAGATTCGTTACTTGATTTTTAGATACTTTTCCGTTAGCCGCAAGGCGCAAATCGCCAAATAATTTAATGATAAAAAGAATGCCAAATTTCTTGCAACTTAACCGTATAGTACTGAATTTTACTTGCAAAGTAACAAATGGACCAGACATTATATAGCAAACTTTGTACATAAATGTATCTATGCAACATTAATATAATTAACTAAGTGGAGATTTGAATAGTGCACTATTTTATTCCATTTACCATTTTAGCCAATTATATATTTAAATCTAACATGTTTTTTTTAATAGCCCATATATGTCCCACTGCTGAGCACGAGCCTATACATTTGTGGAGGAACGGACGTGAACCCACCACGCTTGTCCAATGCGGATTGGCGGGGTTACAAGACTCGGAAGAAATATTTGTAATCCATACATATATTTATTCCGATACGGGGATCGAACCTGCGACCATTGACTCCGCAGGCGGAGGGCCCCGCCACTGAGCCAATTGGTCGTGATACATCACACGTTCTAACATTATAACAGAGTAATTGATTAGTATATCTTATTGTGTATATTCGTATAGTGGATTTTTTTTATCCTTAATTAATAACTAGTGTTATATGTCACACTTATTGACATCGACATATTCTTAGCATTCAAGTCACAAAAATAATATAAAAAGCGTCAGCAGCCGTAAAAGAAACGTAACTAACGAAGCTTGAAATTACGATATTAAACATCAATCTACCGTGGTGCTATTAGTAACGTTCTGTAGTTATGCTCTAATGTGTTCTATTTTAGTGTGACTAAATGCCGAAGGTAATACATACTTGTGCTTGAAATACCTATTAAAAATAAATTGAACTGTGAAAACTTGTTAAGTACAAAAAGTATATTGAATGAATTCTTTAAAAATATAAAGGTTGAAAAAAATGTTTTAAATTTCAATAAAATGCACTCTACTCAAAATAACAACAAGCTTTTCGTCTGATGGAAAGCAATTAAAGCATAGAGAACTACAGCACTATAAGCTTCAAGAAATATTTTACTATAATTCATGTTTTTTAAAGGTTTTAATCTAGAATCATTATCATAGACAAGACAAGTTGGTCGAAAACGAAAGTCTTGGCTACGTAACATCAGGGAGTGGACCGGGATAGCGAGTGCTCCAGAACTGCTGAACCTCGCGAAGAAGGAGGAAAGTTTTGCTGAAATGGCTGCCAACCTTCGCAAGTCGGAGAGGCACGCTTAGAAGAAGAATCTAGAATCGGTCCAGAAATATCGCTGAAGGTCTGATTTTGCTATGTCTGCAAACGATACAAATATTTTGTTGGAGTCTTATTTAATTTATAATAGAGTGAAGAGCTTTATTTGCTGGAATGCTGTAGTGTATAAATGTAAACAAAAAAAGTCTAAGATGCATTAATTACAGTAAGACACAAAAATTACGAATATAAATAAAAAAGGAAGATTACCTGCGCCCAAAGCGAATCTCTTACATCGGAACGCATGTCTCTGCCGAGGAGTTGGAGCTGTTGTATCCTGCCAGCTAGCTCTTTGTCGAGGTACTTAGTAGCGAGCCTATGGACACATTAAATTAACACATGAAAAACTGTCATTGCCCCTCTATTTTATCTTACTTAATATGTAAAACAAAACTCTATTAGTATTTAATCTTCAATTATGGGTTCGACTCTTCTTTTCACTTTATGTAAAAAGTTACACTTATTTTTTTTATGGAATAGGAAGGCAAACGAGCAGGCGTGTCACCTAAGAGCAATCAACGAATATAATAGTGCGGAAGCGTTGCCTATCTTTAAGGAATGTGTCATTATGGGAGTGGGAATGGGAGGGGGCAAGGGTGTTGGGCCTCCGGTACTCGGCCGCTCACCGTACGAAGTGCGGTAGGTAAGCTACGCAGATCAGACTCCGGTCGCACGGACGCCGATTTTCCGGGGAGTGTGGTACTTCCCCGGGCGAGCTGGCCCATTCAAGCTACAGACAAATATTATGCCATTCTTGACAAAGTATTCGTCTGCAGCGTGGCTCTACCACTATACAAAACTGTTTTTAACTTTCATTGCACTATTGATGTGAACCATTTTAATGCACAACCACTATTCCTTTAGTTAGAATGGTTAACAAGAATTGTACTGTTGTTGTGTTGAAACGGAAACGTTCTAGCAGATAGTAAATAATCACGGACGCGCCTACAAATCTACAACATCATGCAGATGCATCAATCACCTTCAAATTAATATGTGTAGAAAAAACTTTGTACTTCTTGAGAAGTACAAAAAAAAATTACTTATCTAAAGTACAATTGAAATGCTAATATTATACAAACTCCAATTTGCTACAAAACATTCTGGGGCAGGGCAGGGCATGTGGAAAGAATGGATGCAACCAGAGCACCCAAACGTGTACTGGATGCAACCCGGACGGACGAAGAGACCAAAGTAGGCCAAAAGTCAGGTGACAAAACGGAGTCCAGCAAGATCTTAAAACTCGGCGTGATGGAGTGGAGGGAGAGAACGAGGAATATATCGGACTGGTGGAATGTTATCGACCATGCCAAAGCTCACTCGCGGCTGTAGCGTCTTTAACGATGATGAATTTACAAAGAACTGTGACATTTCATCACTGTGCTTATCGAATATTAAACAGAAAGCAATTAATTGTCAAACATATGTGTACAATACAAACAGGTGCAAGATCTTACATCTTGATTGGCGTAACAACTGTGATACGTACTGAGTAAACGAACGAATAAGTGATATACGCAGAAGCAGTGCAGAATAAACATCGTGTTGCGACATGCAGTGCGAAATGCAGTTGTGAATACGAGAAAACACGATAAGTTTTAGGATTGTGTAAGCATCAAACGGATAGAATTAACAAATAAACATATATTATAGAAGTTAATTGTTTTCAATGTGGATTATGTTTTTACTTTTCGAATTATAGCATATTTTAATAAAAAATAAATAAATAATCTAGCTGATTTGAAGGACCACTTGACACTGATATTCATGGTACATGTCGTAGGAGCTGACTGCTAACACCAGTAGAAAGGCAAGCAGCGTCTACATCAGTAATAAAAATCGGCAATACCCCTCAATATTGAGAGAAGCAAATGTCCAGTAATGCTCTGTTACGGCTATATTGATGATGATGGAACTGTCGTAACAAATCGCGGATAGTAGGTTCTTAAACGTGTGTAAATTACCAAACTAGACCAAAAACAAAAAACTAATATTGTATATCAAACATGTTCTCTAAACTTATCGAAGCGACCCACTACGACTTGAAACGAATTAAATAAACAAAAAAGTAAAATATGTTTTTTTGTTATTCTAAGAAAACAGGCATCTATGTTTGTGGTTCATTGCTATACAATTTTTTTTTACAAATACGTTTAAGTTAAATTTATACCGACCTTGACAATGTGGAGGTCGACACGAATCAAGCGTAGAGACCAATAAAAACTAAGGCTTGATTCAGTACCATCATTAACCATATAATTGTGAAGGAAACCATACCCAAAGGGGATATTATACGATAATCTACATTTGCGTTGAAACAAGGTCATTTACATTTTATGTTTACATTAACACAACCCATGTTAATCTTTTGATAGACGTTTTTAGCCTAAAAACGACTAATTTAACGAATCCTTTATAAAATTGGTGACATTAAGAATTTCATAACATTGAGACACTCTGAGACAAGGAATTTTTACTTCTTATTAAAAAGTTGCTTCGTATTAAGAAATTGCTAACTTTTTAAGAAAGGCCAGGTCAAGAGTACCCTTAAACGGCGGGCTTGCATGAGGAGAATAATGAGTGTGGAGGAAGCAAGGGAAGTATGCCGAGATCGTAGCAGATGGAGATCTGTGGTCTCTGCCTACCCCTACGGGAGATAAGCGTGACGATATGTATGTATGCATTAAGAAGTTTCTATATTTATAATATTTTAATAAACTTGTGTATGATTTCGAACCTATTTGATAATAATATTGATGCAGTCTGCGTTACTAAACAAATGTGTACAAGACACATGTAGTACCTTATAAATATTCATGTTTAATAAACATGAATAATTTTGGTAATAAATTACATTCTTTTGCTGTAAATATTACAAAAACGGTGAAATGCTACGTCCAAACGCTAGCGACAACCAAAGTATTGAAACGCCCAATACCCTTTGATGTCCTGATAAATGGTGATGGAAGAATTGCGCTGTATACTCCTGTTCATTTATTTCAGTTCTAGTGTTTTCATCCAAGAACAGTGTTAAGTTTGAAAGGTCTAGCAGGCAATCATTTACATGGTGTAATTTGATTTATTTTTAAATTTACCACTTAATTACGAAACAATCGCATGCATGCATAAGATCAGCGTGGTACAGAATTTTCTCGAATTGATTCGAAGTAGCCCTTAGCTGAATACGCTTCTTGTTTCCTAATAATGAGATAGACTGTGCGTGTTTTCGACAAAATGAATGGAAGCTGTTGATTTATTCTTTCGAAAGCAGTAGGAGGATGACATTACCTCGCGCCAAAAAGTTCCGAGTGCAGAGCGAGCACAGTGTCGCGTAGGGTGGCATTCTCTCGAGCAAGTTGGGCGGCTTCCGCTCGCGTCCGCGCCGCCTCCGGAACGTTTCCGATACCGTCGCCGCTTGCCTGATATCCTAAATAAAACTTACAAATTATATAATGGAACAGGAGTTATTTTTAATATTAATCATTTGTTACCATCGTCATTGCACGAATATTTACATTAATATCTTTAATTCATCATATTACCAATCAGGAGACGGATCTATCTATAAATAGAAATAGAAAAACTTTATTTATGACACCTTTTTTTACATTAATTAATTTTTGCTTAAAACCTTAATAATGTTATAATATACAAACAAAAAGAAAATAATTTTAAACAAACAAGTGTCATAAAATGGTTCTTGCACTGCATATGCCGGGCGCTCGCTCTATTATGGCACCTATCGCTGGTTTTCAGCAAGAACCAATGTGATCAGGTCGCGGACCATAGTGGCGACATTCATACTGACACACACAAACACATACACACATATACATATAATAAATTTACCGCAACCAAAAAAACGAGTTCCTGATTGCATACTTAGAAGTAGATTTTTGTATTTTTTAAACATATTTATAGTATGCAAGTCACGAAGTGGTGATAGCAAGTTATTTCAACACTTAGTTGCGGTGTATTTAAAGCTACCACGAAACGCAGCTGAGCAATGGCGAGAAACAACCACTGAAGATCTAGACGCCCTGGTATCGCGAGCGCTATTTCGTTTACGGGACGGTTATAAAGATAGTTGCAAATGTAGTTGATATTGAAATACGATTTACAGTTCCAGATAAACATTAATATCAATCAATTAATTGTATCTAACACGAAATAAAATCTGCAACCTCCAATTCGTCCGCAAGCGCGCACTACCAGTAAATTTCCAAAAAAGCAGCCATCCATCCAGCAGTAAACGGATACGTTTGTATTGATGATGATGATGAAATATCTAACAATATAAGGAACCTGAAGTTTGTGTTACATAATTAAGCTTAGAACGAAAGTAGAGCTTCTGCACTGTAGTATTAGAATTTGATTATCTATTATATTATCAAGTGCGTTTGTAATATACATATACATACATACATACATATGTACATATTTATAAGTTGAAATTAGGATAAAATAATCAAATTCGCTGGTCTGTTTGTATACATTTGTTTTTACCTCGATTGTTATTATGAACGTTATACTAAATGAAAGATATATAATTTTACCGTAAAAACATATTTTTAATGAACCCTGACTGTGTTTATATCTCATTAAATTATATTTAATAATACTAATAAACGGTAAAATAAAATGAATGTCAAAATAAGTGTGAACGAGGTGAAACTGATGAATGAGCTGTCGACGAATCGTCCTTGTTTCGTTCGTCGCTGTTGTTCAACCGGAAAAGATATAACGCAGACTACTAATTCACTCACATGTTGATAAGAATATTGGCACTTGCCAATGTACACAAAAAACACACGTGGTTGAATTTTTACTAATTTATGTATAATAAATAGCCTTTGCCCGCGGCTTCGCTCACGTGGAATTTGGTCTGACACATTAAGTTTCGTGACAGATCATTTTAAATAAATATATATATTTTTTATTTAATTTATAGTTCACAAATATGCTGTCGCGGACTTTTATTTAGAACTATTCAAGACAAACAATCCTACGGTACATCATCTTTGTGTAACTCCAATGGTTTAGGCAGCGTACGCCACGATAGCTCTCAGAGGCCAGATATTTTTCCGACTTAATTGACATTTATCGTTATATTACGACCAAAAAAATTACATAAAATCATTACAAATTGTAGCCTATATGTTATTCCGATGTAACCTATATTACTGTAAAGTTTCATCCACATCCGTCCAGTAGTTTTTTCGTGAAAGAGTAACAAACATACATACTCACAATCTTTCGCATTTATAATATTAAGTAGGAAGCAGGATAGGAAATAGGATAGTAGGAAGTAGGATTCGTAATTAACAAATGGAATATGTTAAATAATAATACATATGTATGTGAGTAATTTTATCTCTTATAACACCTGCTCTTGGTTTAATATTTGTGGTATACAATAGGAATAAAGTAAGGCGCCGGGAAAATGTTTACATAATTAATTTTTGAGAAACTGAATTGATAAAAATTATATATATTACCGTCGTAATTTGGATTACTTCTCAGGTTAGTAATATTGGGTTGTTACATAAGTTCCTTCGGTTTTTTAACATTTATTCTCCGAACTATATTATTTATATTATACTATATTGTCCATTATTTTGTATCACTCTGGGACAACGTTTAGACAATTGTATAATGCCATTTCTCCAGAAGGCTTCGTCTTTGCTATCGAAAAATTTTTTTAAGATGAGTTTTTATGTCAATTAATATAGAGACATAATTAGTAACGCTCCGCAACGTTACTGGTCCAAGATGTCTTCTTAGCTTTGCAGTCAGTAAACCATCTGCCCATTAGGAATAACTCCCCTTGCATTGACGATGCCAAGTCTAGCAGGGATTGATGATGGGGATTAACAATAACTGCCTATAAAAGCTAACAGTGTTAAAAAAATACATAAGTACTTGATATAGCTAAAAATTAAAATTATTTTTTAATGCAACTAATACTTTTATATTTATGTATTTTAAATTCCATTTTAATAGTCGCTCCTAAACGTCACTGGTCACGTGGTTGTGAACAAGGGATTTAATGCGTTTTGATTGTTTTTATCGTGACGGACGGATCACAAAAATGAAATTTCTAAAAAATAATATTAATTGCGTTTTTTAGGATTTTTTTCATAGAACATTATATTTAACAATTGAACTACTGTCTACAAGACTTTTTTTAACAGCCCATATATGTCCCACAGCTGAGCACGGACCTCTCCATTTCTGGAGAACGTTGGCCCACTACGCTTGTCCAATGCAGATTGGTGGGGTTACCAATATTTGTAATCCATACATATATTTATTTCGATGCGGGGATCGAACCCGCGACCATTGACTCCGCAGGCGGAGGGCCCCGCCACTGAGCCAATTGGTCGACAAGACTATTTATTACAAGTATATTTCCAGCGATTCAAAATGTAGACAATACTCTTTGTTGATAAAGTTGCGAACACTCACAACAACATAAACAAAGAACCTAACGCCCTACGCATAACGTGCGTCGTTTATTATCCAATCATGAGTCAGGTTTAAGTATAACTCGGGAGAAACATCACAAACAATTAAGCGAAACGATCAGTAGCTCCACCAACACAAGGTGTACCGTGTCTAATTTAAAATAATGAACACAACGTAGGGTTTTCAAATATATTTTAAAAAGCCGATAAGTATTTTTTTTTTGGTTCAATAATACGCTATTTCTATTTCTCTAAGGGAGTGAAAGAGATTATTTTAAATATAATAAATGTTGCCTACCTAAATAATAGCTTAGTGAACTTACCGCTTCAGTAGTTAAATCGTTGGTTCAATTCTCTCATCGGTATAAAAATTATTTTGTAATGCAACTATATCTTACCAACAAAGCACGAAGCGTTTAGCAGATGTATATTGGCAGATGTATCATATTATATGTACATATATATGTATATTATAGTTAAATTCGACCACAGGTAGTCCTGTGGTTTTTCTTAGTGTTAGGCAAAGCTCCAATGATTTATACGTTTGTGCACTTAGCACCTATGTTACTTCTGTACTGTTTTGGATATTTAATAGGCGCAGGGGTTCCGTCTAGATTGTTTTACCATAAAAATCTGTTCTCTTGTTGTAATATTACTTTTGTATATATTGCATATTTTCTCTTTTGAAAGCAAATACTTTTTACATTAATCCATTGACTGCCAGCTACGAGATATCTCGTATTAAGCGTGTGTAACTGCTAGCTACGAGATATCTCGTAGTGGCAACCAGCACAGGAATTTTATTTAGTGACGCCAGTTACAAGTTATCTCGTAGAATGTTTTTTTCAATAAAAAATACTGTAAATGCTATAACAATATTATATCTTAATAAAATTATATTTTGTAAACTTTCATGTATTCTTCAAAATAAGTCCTTGGCACCCAGGGCAAGACGCTCTAAATATGTCTGGCAGTCAATGGGTTAAACACACATCGCTATCAAAATCCAGGAAGAGCGAAGGGTAAGAAAAATATGTTGATTGGGAAATACAACCAACAATGATGAATTATTAATATGACGATTTATATGTCGTAGCGGTGAAGTATTCGCTGTCGGAATAAATATTTCCATGACCTGTACATATTTATTTTAATGTATTTGTTGAAGATATTCGGAGAGTTAAAATAGCATCCACAATGTAAGTAATACTAAAGTTTTGAGCATACATCGTTTTATTGTCAGTAGTAGACTATAGTATCATGTAGTATAAACGAGCATGCGGATCACCTGATCATGAGTGATCACCGCCGCGCATATATATTTGCAACGCCACAGGCGTCACAAATGCGTTGCAGACCTTTCGTGAATACGTCGTTCATTTCTCAAATACCCTAATATCTTAAGTGGGTTTTTGAAAAATAATTGCATTTATTTTGTATTTAAAAACTTTATCATAAATTATAACAATAAACAATGCATTAAAATTATACAATAAATTCTTAAAATAAAATAATTTTATTATTAAAAATTGATTAAAATTTTAAACAAATCACGTGACAAATAACACGCCACGACTGGTCGCCACGTTTGTGACGTCATAATGTTATATAGAGTTTGAAACCTGCGTTGTCGAGTAAATTCCTCGATAGCACAGGTTTTAAAGGTGTTGTTTACAGGTGAATTCGCTAAAAATATCCGTGATTTAGTTTTAGACAAGGCGAAAGGTTATGTCCAACTGAACTGTAAGAATGGTATTTGTACAGTAAAAGGACGTGTATGTCCAGAACATCAAGTTAGAAGTAAAGCTTACCATTACAACCATTACATATACACTTATAAAATTTCAATTCTGTATAGAATATAACCTAGCACGTAATTTATTCAATTTATACATATACACAAATATTTATTAATTACTATATTATTTTTGTAAAAGACTAACATCAAAATGATCTTCACAACAACAAAAAATGATATTGCCTTGGGATTAGGTCATCAGACTATTTGAAATCATTTATCTCGACGGTTTCCCGAACGAACGACGAAGTCCCACGCACTCGGGTTTGTTCGGTAACTCTAGGCGTGTTTACGGTACTGAGTTCGAATTTTTTTTTTTTAATTTAATATAACTTTCAAATTAGAACGAAAAAAAAATAAAAACAGTTTTGTTATAAAACATGTATATGATCTTTCCATTTATGGCAATTTTTTTTTAAAGAAATTGTTTAGAAACAGCAGGTGCTAGATCGTTTCACAGTTGCACCGATCGTGGCAGAAAATTGAGAATGAATCGCAAATTGTTTTTAAATATTAATAAAGATTATCCTCTATCGTTTAAGTTCGCATTCTCACTTCTTTTGGCATGTGTGTCACGCAGTGAGTCTCTGTGGGACGGCTTGTGTGCTGAGCATGATAAAAGAGACAAGACCACGAGGTAGAACTCCATTACGTTAAACCGACAAAGTAAAGGCTAACATTAATAATTCTATAAATATGTGCATGAAGAGGGCTTCAGTGCGCGAAGAATGACAGCGGAGTATAAAGTAAGGCTACTAAGTTAAGCTTTAATGACCACGACCACTCTGACAAGAGTGCAAACGATTGAGAAGAATCACTAGTTTCTATAATAATATTTTAATGTTTTCAAGATAGGAGGATGTGCTTTAATAGCCGATTTGGTACAAATGTAAAGAATGGCTATCGCTACAATCACCCTTCACTTTCTTCTAAATATAGGAGAAAATTTGTTTATAATAGTATGAAGCTTTAAATACTTGTTTGTTGTGTCGCTCTCTCTCTCTCTCTAATCATGTTTCGTGATCAATATTCTTCAAATCTCGATCAACCAACATTATCAATACAGTACAACTCATAAAATGCAGCATTATATAAGCTTTTACTATACAAACTCACTCAATGTAATCGTAACGAAAATATTTACAATCGCTTGATGAAACCAACAAATATTTCCAGAGCGGGTTAAGTAAAACGAAAACATCCCGATAATGCAGATTAATCCAGATTATCAATGCATATAAATTACGTGTACTCACCAGCAGAAGCCGCCCGCGCTTGCACCAACTCGGCTCTCATATCCACTAGTTCCGCCTGTAAAAAAAAACATATTTAATTAACATGATTTTTTTGGAAGTGGTAGAATAACTTTCAAAGAAATCATCTACCAATATGATGAACTGAATAAAATGTAAGGCTGTGATCACACTGTGATCACACTGTGATCTTCTCTTCGTATACATACGTGTTTACTGTAAATGTATAGCACAGTACTGGTATTCAGTTGAATTTGTTTTATCATATAAAAAAGTCATATAAAAAAAAATCATTTCAATCAAATCAAATGATCAACGACATCTTTTTTTGAAACTAAAAAAGTATTAATTAAACACTTTTTGCAATAAAATATTATACATCCAAATTATGCAATTTAGTGATTCACTGCGTTTTCCAGTATATAATAGGGCTTTATTTCTTCCCGTGACTGTCGTACAGGAACGTATGTATGCCTGTGTAATAAAAACCAATCTGCGATACTCAACTTCAATAATGGTAATACCTATTTTGAGAGGCCAATGTCCAGTAGCAATAACTTGTATAGTGTTTATAAATTTATTATTATTAATATCACATTTATTCACTTCACTTTTGATTATTTTAGAGTGGTGAAGAGATACTTAAGTACTACTGATGCGGCCCCAGTGTGCCATTACACATAATTTTCTCAGAATAACAATATTATATGTATATTACAGAATTATATCGGCAACTTATCCGTCGTGGCGGGATATATCAGTGAAGGATTTAAGTATCCAAGGAATGGAACCTCACAATCCTAGTAGTGGATATTATTATAATATTAGTAGAAGTAGTAGTACTGCGAAGCAACGTGTGATGACCCCGAAACTTATACTATATTATTTGTTTTAAAGAGTTTTTGATGTATAAATTGCCACATGCATAAGGATTGCACATTTCAAAGGTGTTAAAAGAGCTCCAAAAATAATGTATGTAGCAGGTACCCTTATATCAAAGCGTTGATTTAAATGAACAATGGTATTTAATCTCGGCCCGAATCAATAGCGGTGTAAATCCGAATCAGGAATGACAGATGGCGGGGCTTGAGTCAGGGCACGCGCACATAAATTGTTTGACCTCTAACACTACCATGTCCAAAAGGACTATACGCCTACCACCCTCATTGACTTAAATCTTCTGATATTTACAGTTCCCGCCAATTCCTTTGTGATTTATTTTATTACTTCAATCAATTTACTCTCCATAACACTGTGATATACAGGAATTGGCCGTAAACAAACACTATAACCCTGCGGGTAAGCTCCGGCAATAAATAACATGTTAAAGACAGATTTACTTTCTCATTATATTTAATAGATTCTTAATAAAGCGTACGTTATAGCTTGTAAGAATATCCGATAGAATTTTAGTTCATATTCAAAATGCGGAAGTAAAGTTCGTTACAATGTAATCGATTTATATTATGTTTACATATTTCTATAACTAGCTAAGCTTTATAAGAGAGAGTTTTGAAGATTAGCGTTTGCTAAAAAAGATTAAATGCATCTTTAAAAACAAAATGTTTTAATACCACTAGTGATATTGTTTAAGGGATTGTAAATCTCAGAAGTTTAACCATAAAGTAATAAGGTTAAATGTCCACGAGCTGAGAGTTCCATAATATTCCATAATATAAATATGGCTCAACTTTATAATATTTAGGTCCTGATTTTTGAGTCTATGTTATATTTATTTATTTAAGGAGACTAAAAGTTGATATATAGGCGAATAAATGTAAGATAAGATGCATCAAAAAGGATGTAAATCACAGGGTATTACAACAATATTGACACTATTCGCACGTGATGCATACGCATATTAACAGGAAAGACCCTAACGTCCGATTAATGGGGGTACCCATGGGTCTGTCATGTGTAAACATCTTAAAAATGTAAGTTTCAGTTCAAAGTCGGAAGCATAGCAATAGCGAATCGAAGCAGAGAGAGAGAGAGAGTTAATATTTGGCTAATAATAATGAAATATAAGAGGTGACCTAAAAGTATCCACGACTGAACACAATAATGTGATTATTTTACAGTAAAAAAATCTGATCTTAATTACAGAACATGTGGCTCGTGCGTATGAATTGAAAAGCAAATAATTTAAACATCCCGGCTGTTGAATCGTTAAGTGAATGAAAAATAAAAAATATAAATAAATAAAAAGCGCATTAAGTGTTCGACATCACACAAGCGTGTTTGTACATTTATGAACGTATGTATGTCTAACGCACAAGCCGGATTCGTTCGTTGAATAACGCCGACTGTATTTACATTGGTACGGCAACACGGAAGCTCGATGATAGGTCCCAGCGACGAGTCGTCTCGAGTGCACGCAATGCCAGCTGATGCATCGCGGTGGTCTCAACGACAAGCTATGTACGTATGTTTTTAGGCCAATCGTTCACTTGCGATTTAAACATACGATATTAAATTGGCTTTAAATTAATTCACTTCAAACACAATATGGCTAGATAGTATTTGCCACCGTTTTGACTTTTGGTAAGCCCGTAATCATTCAGACATTCAGTGTTTTCATTAATTTTTTCAAAGATATTTAAAGATATGTCAATTTAAAGTATAGTAGTAAGTTATTTAGTATATAGTCAGAAAGAGCCAGTAGGATTATGGGTGACAGTGATGGTGCAATTGATGTTGGTTGTCGGACTTATTAACTATTATCCCCATCATCAGCTTTAAACTTTTGGAGCAAACGAACCGTCACTGTCCACACTTTGGCTAAGCAAATGATATACAGGCGGGGATACACTCCTTGAAGTTTTTGGTCTTGATGCTCTGAGATCCTCATTAACACTGATTAAAGATTACAAGGAAATAGCGAAGCAATGATAAGAACAATAAATATAAATTATGAAAATAATAGCAAACTTACTAAAAGTGCTGTTAAATTATACCAAATAAATCATTAGTGAGAAGGAATATGCAATTAATCAAAGGTAATAATCGAATAATGATTCTTTAATTATTACTTGTTTAACCATTGTATCTGACTACGTCACAACACGAAAATTAATATTGTAAATTATAAACAAGTACAACTCAGTTGCTTTATAATATATATCTATATTAGCCAGCATTTGCAATATAAATTAAAAAGATGGCATCTTGTCTTGTTAAGTCATAAATAAAAAATATAAAATATTACAGTGAACGGTAAGCCTTATTCCAAATAGATGCTAGCGACTTTAGAGATAAATTCCTTCGGCTCTGATAACAAATGTGCAACGGAAATGATATAAAGTTACGTCGAAGTTATATCATAATTTCAAGACAGTGATTCTGATCAAAATTACAAACATAAATTAGTTGTAATTTTAGTAATAATTTATAAACATAAAACCATTAATAATGTTAGTCGTAACAACAACACCCAAAAATAGAGATTAGCATAAAAACACAAGATCCTACATCCAGACTATAAAGAGATGTTAAAAACAGAATTTTTTTTTTGATAAAATGATAATTGATAACATAATGCACTGTGAGTACTTTTTGTTTTTCAGTCACATGGAATGAATATGGGATAAGAGCGACCCCACCATATTTAGGTGTTTCAGCTGTCAACCTCATTCAACATGCTGTTAATTAACAGATGAGGTCTTGTTAACCGGCTGATGGCGGTATTATCATCATCATCAAAGCAACCGTAATATTCGCCTGTAGGCAATTGGCCTCTCTGGCAATTGAAGCGGTATAATCACGCTATAAGGTACGCCTGGTGTGTCATAAGGGCAAAATTTCTCAGTTTCAGTCTTACAGCCGTCAGGAAACTACTAGGATAATGATATGACAATGATAAATTCTATCTATTTCGAACTCCCCACAAGGATCATTTTATTAAATTGACAATAAACTTTTTCAATTTATTAACGATAAAACACCAGTAAACATACATACTATTGCATAATGTCAGCTTCTTTGTTGGAGCAACCATTTTTCACGACGAAAAAGGCGGCGCTCGTAATAGAAAAAAACCTATTTATTAAAAACTGCAATTTTGCAACCATTTTTAAAATTGATGAAAGAAATGTTTGTAAAAAAAAGGTAAAAATAAAACGGCTTCAAACGCATCTATAATCTTACATTTACTTCAACAACATTTAACCGTGATGTATCATAAATGCGTAGTAACTTTATAAATAAACTCTGCGTTTATTTACGAATGTCTCGTTGAACGTGTCGGGAACAGTTATATCTAGAATTGATTGCGTCCGCCCCCAGACTGATATGGTAATCCATAAAAAAGTACCATGTCACTTACTCATTTTTCAGGTGATAAGCACAGTTTATAATGGTTAAAACATTAAATCTTACGCCAAAGTTGGATTAAATTCGTAGATATATTAGAGTCAGGTTGTGAAAGAAAGAAAAAGCTCACTAGTAAATGTCAAGATATCTCAAGTGATGTATGGAGGCTGAAATGATCAAATCACGATACTTATCCTCGAGTTTGTTGAAATAATAACATTGATATAAGCCATCAACTATGCGGGTATAATCGATCGACTAAGAAAAAAAATACGTGGGAATATGATAAAATGGTAAAAGGTGTTTATACAGATATTCGTAGAAATTTGGAAAAAAAAGCAAATAAATATTTCTCTCTCTACAGTCGGTACCTCATGTCTGAGGATCGTGGTCATCAGTAGTGAGTCCTCCGTTATTTTTATAATTTTTATATTATTTCTATGTACAAACATTATTAAATAACCAAATGACATAAAAAACATCGATATTAATTACACCTGAAGTTATCTAGAGGAACTTCAGGGTATTTAGCTTTTCGTTTGTGCAATTTCTACATGTTTGGCGACTTGCCAAACCTATCGTAAATGTATTTTTTTGTGGTTTTGAAAATGACTCATATGCATCACAATATAGATACGTTTTTAGATCTAGTTTCACAGCAGACGAGTGGTGCATACGCGGAGCAGTTAAGCGAGCGTCCTTAACGAGCTTGTCGTACACTAAAATAATCGTAAAGGTGACTCAGGTGGTTACACAGGGATGTTCTTTGTCTCATATAATAAACAAACCATTGATGCAGTTCAAGATGATTAATGGAGTCAGGCGTTACTTTGCGTATATCCATTACTATGTGGACAGTCAAAACTTTTACTTAGCTAAGATCAGCGAGAAACAATAACAGAAGAAGCAAACAATAACAGAAAATTAATAATGTGTGTTTTTTCTGCTGGATGAAGTGGATTTACCTGGAAATTGAACTAAAACTTACCGAAAAGCACCGTCAGCAATACACAACACCAAACACCCACTACCACTTTTCCACCTTGCAAACAACACGTGTTTCTCCTCAACACGAGGGATCTTCAGGTATAGTAGACTACGGAAGACAACCGTTAAGTTATATTGACTGACAATTTTCTGTTATTATTTGCTTGTCGCGGATGTTAGCAAAGTAAAAGTTTTGACTGTCCACGAATTTCAAGTTGAAAGAAAGGTTTTTTAACAATATTTTTTTATATACATTGTTCAAAATTCATCCATAAAAACAAAGACAACCATAAAATTGTGGCAACGTGGAACTCAACAGCTCGAAGATATGATGTAAAGGGATCAATCACCAATTTAAAAAGCAGCACGGAACGTTTCACTGACACATATCCATGTGAAACAGATTGTCTACACATTTGTAATCGTAAGTATAAATATTTTCTATTTTGTATAAAAAAATATAAATTAAAAATGATATTTTGTCAAATAAAAGATATTGCTTTTGTGATAACTTATGAGTGGGTAAAAGATTTTACACTAATACAAAAACAACCTGTATATAAATAAGAACTCGAACAATATATAAAAAAATGACCAACTATATGGGACAAGGACACAATATATTGTTTTTCTATGTAAATATTTCGTAAAAAATAACCAAGTTACTTCTATTACTACACAGAGCAATCAGAATGTGTTTAATAATAATACCTTAACACTTTCGCTGCTATAGTTAACTAATATATAATAAATAACCCCCCATACGACGGGTGACTATAGTAGCCGGTCACAAAATGCCACCTATACAAGTGGTGATCCGTTCCAAAAATGCAATCAAAACAAAAGTCACACTTGAGACAAACATCTTGGCTGTGAATGCTGAAGACTGCGCGCGCTTAACGTTCCCACTTTCGGCGCGGCGCTCCGTTTTAGGCGAGGTACTCCGCGACGAGGAATAACGTGGCGAAAAGGTTAACTGAGCATGTAATTACCATCATCAATAGAGCCATAGTTCACTGCTCGATTATGACAACACCTCTCAAAATTGAGGGGCGTTGCTAAAATCCCCACGGTTCGCGAGCTCATTAGGGATCAAAGATTGGATTTTAGATTAAGATTTTTTTATTTTATCTACTGGTTTCTTCTCTCATAGATGCCTTGTACGACGACCATGAGAAGAAAAAGGAAGGTCCTATTCTATATCTGAAATGACACAGCAAATACAGTATTTGCTTACATGCAAAACATGTTTTGTATTTGCCCATAACCAAACACAGAATCCTTTTTTATATGCGAATACCAGATTATTTTTGTCGTACATAGACGATTATTTTTTTTTCTGGCGCTAAAATCATCTTTGCTAATGGCTCTTCTTCAATTTTACCAAATATGACTATCATTAAGCAGCAATTAGGTGACAGATTGCTTTCTGTGCATCTAGGATTTCATAGAAGTTGTCACTGCAAATACTATAAAGTATTAATTTTATCCCAGGTTAATTACTTCCGCATTTTGGTAAAAATAATTAACTTTTGCTGTTTTTTTGGGTTTGGATTCTATAAAGTAAGCATTTTAAGGAGAAATTGAAATATTAATACATATATAGAAGTTGAAATTTATTGGAATTGGATCAGAAAATATTTTAGATTACTTGTACTTGTATTTCAAGCACCTGAAGTGAAATCAGTCCTTGGTTGATTCCTCAGCTTAAGAACTTAGTTGAATGTAACAAAACATCATATATATTTAATATATGATGTGTTCATCATTTTACGTATTCCTAAATTAAAAGTCAAAAAACAAAAGTTTGTATGAGGCGGCTAGTTTTAAACACAGCACAGAAAGGGGAACAAAAGCCAAGAAAATGTACAAGAGATGAATATTATAAACATGTTTTGTGGTGGTTTTAGAAAAGAATTGCTATTTTAAATTCTGTACGTCCAAGACAATGCGGGTTGGCGGGTCGGAGAACTCGAATCAGCGTGAACGGAGCGCTGGAGACAGCGACCACAAGACGTAATCGTACAACAGCAGGTTATATTTGTTTTTAAGGGACATGCACTTTAAATGTATGATAATATTACAATAAGATGATGATTTTATACAAGCAAATCTCCGACTAACCAATCTTTTTGTATCCATATAAAAAACTAATTTGATTTGTTCTCAAAAAGTACACTAACAATACTTTGAACAATCAATTCACAACTTATAAATATCATAAAATGTAAAATACATTTTTTAAATATATGCTAGTTTCTTTTGCCGCAAAATGGCTAATAATAAAACGATTGTTAGGGATGTTCCAGTAAAATGAAAACTATAAAACAAAAAACAACTGAATTTCATAGCTTCTAACCCAAAATAGTCTAAATTAAACCGATGATAAATTTAATTTTAAACTTACTATCCCTATAAGCCCTTATGATTTTTCTCATTTGCAGGTAGTTAACATTTAATACATTATATTTATATTTAAACAAATATTTAGCTCTATTATTACGTGAGAAAAAAACTTTTTATTAAAATAAATGTGGTCTCAAAACGTTCTATAAGAGCGTTTAAAATCATTACATATCTTTATTTATAAGTGAATCATCTAACCAGTTATATAACGTATCCTAAATACAGTTAAATTCATAAAGCCCCATTACTGTAGATAATATTAGTAGATACAAGACTTTTATTTTCATTTTATAGCAGGTACACATTTAAAATGCGCCTAAGATAATTTATTTGATAATTCAACCATGTAATCGTCACGGTGATACTATACCGCATAAGTCAACATAACACCTACAAACATTCGTTTTGATTCGTACATGATATCTAAAAGACCGGCATTAATCCAGAATGGCGTAATAAAATGAATATTTGTCAAATCCGTTATGTAACGGTTTTCGATATGTGTTAAATATATAATTTAAGATCTAATAAACGAAAATTTACTAGTCATTGTAACTTGCTCACTTAATATTCATCGAACCTATTCCGGTATTAGTCCGACTAACGCAGTAAAAAGTAAGAATAAGTTATATTGGCATGGTAAATCTAACTTGGAATTAAATGTGAATTATTTTGATTTAGCTCAGATGCACAAAAAAAATAATTTACACACATTACACACGTAAAATTAAAAAAAAATATGTTATTAAATGTACCGTCGATTTATGGAGGTTGTCCCTGATTCCAACAATCCCATTAAACAAAGTATCGTCAAAATTAGGCGGAAATTAGTGATATAAAAATCTTGAATGCAATTAAATATGTAGTTTTTGATTACTATGGAAGATACATATATTAAAAGATTTATTGTAATATATATATATATATATATATATATATATATATATATATATATATATATATATATATATATATATATATTGCATTATAATTAATATATGACTTTTGATTTCGAAATGATTTTCTGAAGAACAACTTTCAGATACCCAATTTGGATTCAGATATGGACTAGGTACTAGGGAAGCTCTTTTTGCAATACAGGTCTTAGTGTAGAAATGTAAAGACATGCAACAAGATGTTTATCTGTGCTTCATCGATTACAAGAAGGCGTTTGATAGGGTAATACACGATCGGATCGATCGAATACGAGATCGGATTGGACTACAGAGATTTAAAAATCATTCACAACTTGTACTGAAATCAACGCGTTTCTGTCTGTGTAGACAGGGAAGAGTCTGAGGAGGTTGAAATAAAAAGGGGCGTACGTCAGAGGTGCATTCTGTCACCTACACTCTTTAATGTTTATTTGGAGGCTATAATGGCTGAGGCATTTGAAGACCTGGACTGTGGTATCAAGGTTAATGGGCGACTTATTAATAACCTTTAATATGCCGATGACACAGTGTTCATAACATCATCAGAGCAAGAACTTCAGACAATAGCCGACATAGTAAACATGTCTTAATTTAAATGTGGCAAGAACGAAGGTTGTGGTGGTTTCAAGGAGACAACATCCGGCCACGTGTATATCTGTTGATAGACACACACTTGAGGAAATTAATCAATATTACCTTGGTACGTGGTTAAATGAATCTTGGGGAAGTGAACAAGAAATAAAAACCCGTATTGAAATCGCTCGTAGCTCCTTCAACAAGATGAAGCGTGTCCTTTGTAATCGCAGCCTCAAACTTTCCTTGCGCGTTAGAATGCTCCGAGATACATGTGAGGCTTGGACGCTTAAAGAAGCTTTTTTTATTGGTAGAGCCACGCTGCAGACGAATACTTTGTCAAGAATGGCATATTATTTGTCTGTAGCATGAATGGGCTGGCTCGCCCGGGGAAGTACCACACTCCCGCAGAAAATCGGCGTCTGAGTGGTAGCTTAGCTACCGTGCTTCGTACGGTGAGCGGTCTGAGTTCCGGAGGGTCAACACCCTCCCCTTCCCACTCCCACTCCCCTTCCGATTCGCACTCCCACTCCCATAATTTTACTTTTCGTTAAGGTCGGAAACACTTCCGCACTGTCTATGGCGTTGCGGATGTCTATGGGCGGCGTTGGTTGCTTTCCATCAGGTGACACGCCTGCTCATTTGCCTTCCTATACTATTAAAAAAAGACCTCAGTAAACGTATAGAAGCGTTCGAAATGTGGGCCAATGACAAGGTCTCCGACAAGTCAAGCAAATACGTGAACTTTCATCAGCAGCCTGCGGCAGTCCACTGCTAGACATGGGCCTCCCCCATGGAGCGCCATCTAGCCCGATCTTCGGCTACACGCATCCAGTTTCTGCCAGCCGCCCTGCGCAGATCGTCGCACCATCTAGCCGGGGGGCGTCCCACACTACGTTTACCGAGACGCGATCTCCACTCCAGCACTCGTCTGCTCCAACGATCGTCGGATCTCCGACAGACGTGACCAGCCCATTGCCACTTAAGTTTGCTAATTCCAAAGGCTATGTCGGTGACTTTAGTTCTCTGGCGGAGTTGTTCATTCCGAAACATATCTACCAGAGAAACTCCGAGCATAGCTCTCTCCATAGCTCTCTGAGCTTATGAAGCAGACGGACTGTCAGCGTCCACGTTTCGGCGCCGTAGGAGAGTACGGGTAGGACACACTGGTAATACGTGAACTTTGCAGACCGTCAAAGGTAGAAAAGTTGCTTACCTGGGCCATATCATGAGACATGACAGGTACAAATTGTCGCAACTGATCATGATGGGAAAAATCGTAGGCAAAGGACAACTTGCTCGAAAAAGAAAGTCTTGGCTACGTAATATCAGGGAGTGGACCGGGGTAGCGAGTGCTCCAGAACTGCTGCACCTCGCGAAGAAGGAGGAAAGTTGTGCTGAATTGGCTGCCAACATTCGCAAGTCGGAGAGGCACTCTTAGAAGAAAAAGAAATTATTAAATGAACTAAAAGATGTTTTTCAGTATAACGCCATGCGAAAGGAAACTCGTAATTTATAAAAAACAAATCTCGAAAGAAAACACTACAATAAACCGGTAAAAAGGATGTTATTTAAATATTGAAGTCATAATTTTTAAGCATGCTCTATATATACATATGTATTATAATATACATATATATGTCGTTTAAATCACATCGTAGCGAATTCTGTTAGCAATTTCCATGAATTTGCCCACTGCTCCGTGTCTTATCACCGGTTTGCCATCACGTATACTCTGTGCTTCGAATTTTACTTTCAGTAACACCTATTGAGGCACGTGCTATTATTCTTGACACACATTTGATTACGCGCCTCAACTTCGTACATTACTTTAGTTAGTTTACAGTTGCTTCGCGATGTAACTTTAGTCTCGTTTATGCGTGAGAAGTTATCAACAAGATAATTAAGTAAATATTCTTGCAAGGAAGCATTTTCTACGGAAGAGATAGGCAAACGAGCCAACGGATCAAATGTAATCTGTAATACTAAGGGTACATAGAAGGATGTGAATAATGGGAGGGGAAGAAGGAAGAAATGCGTGGGGAAGGTTGAAATAACGGAAAGGCACAGGAATTGAGCCCGCGATCCCTACACACATATTACGAAACTTTGTCAAAAAGGAGAAATGCTACCATTTGACACCGATATTCTGGGGATGGCAGAAGGGACGTATCACTGGCGTCGAGCCGGCCCATTTATGCAATGGCTTCACCACTGTGCAAAAGATCTTTATCGAAAATATTATTACGTATCGAAATAAACGAATAATGGTTCCTTATGCAATATTAAATGGACAACTCTATTCGTTTATCGAAATTTATTCATAGCATAGTAGTATACTAATTTGTTACATAAATACTATAATACTACTTGATGTCAATTCGGTATTATATAATATGAAAATAATAATAAATTAGATTACTTTTCGTAACATTAGAAACCTCTAGATCAATACGCTGAAATTCATTAATGCGCCCCGTAAAAGCCGAGGAAGTGCTGTGCATTAATACCAATAAACACGACCTACGCCGATTTGAAGATCATTATCGTCTAAATATCACGTGGGCGTATGTTTTAACGAACAATTGTGAATATTATAACGATTTCCACTAGATGAGGCTTTACGTTAATACACTAATGTATGCGGTGTAACAGCATTATAATAAATGAACAGTTACCTCTTATTGCGGGACAATGAATGCAATTCATTAGGGCAGCAATAAAATGCCAGTGTATGCAATGGCCCTCGGCAATTCACCTAAATACCGAGCCGGATGACAACACGCTTAGTCGCTTTCATCTCTTCACTAATTAAGTTACGATTGATTGGGATGAGCGTATCCGCCGTTATCTTTACGCGATTTATGGCGTTGTGAAAGAAGCACGTCACTTTTCTACTTAAATTATACTTATTAAACTTGGAAATGAGAACAATTAAACGGAATTATATTTAAGCGCAAATATTTTATAATAATAACAAATTGCAGTTCTAGTTGTCAGTGTAGCATTTTACATATTCTTCTACCCAAGGCGCCTTGAATTATATCTATGTACGTCTCCACCATTGCCCTTCCTTTTAAATGGTCTGTAAATTTTCTTCTTTCTTCAATTTTTCTGTTTACAATATTCAAAACAAAATTGTCATAACGAACAACATGGCCAGTTATACCTTCCCTCCTAATCCGAAGTGCTCATACATATATAATCAACTTTTAGCACAAGATTCAAAGTAATCGGTTAAAAAAATCGTATAACAAACACTAATTTTGCCGGAAATCATTATTTTTTGTGACTTTTATGTACCGATAACAAGATATATACTATTAATTATCAACACGAATTAAATGCCAGGTGATGAAGAGAGGTTGAAAAGGTCACATGTTGACGCCTCAACCATCATTTATATCTGAAACAACGGTATTACTATCCTGAAAAATGGCTTGTCATAAAATGCCTAATCATAAAAACTGCTGACTGGTAGAAACTGCCTAACGTGTAAACTATGAAGAGGCTCATTGGGAGTGGCTTATGTTCTTTCACTGGACTATAAAAGCTGTAGATGATTATGAAAAGGTGACAAAGTCCATTTAAGAAGGAAGCATTCAAAGTTACAGTCAGTTAAATAATTCAGCCATTCCATTTAAGAGAAATTTTCATGTAACGGCCTTCATAGGAATACTATCCTAATACAATGCTTTCCTAATACATAACATTGAAAACCACTTGGAAATGCACGTTTTTTAATTCACGTGATGAAAAAGCAAAGTTTCAAACGATCGCTTCAATATTCTTATATCTCGGCAAGATTAGATTATAATAAAATATAACAATTTATAATTAAATGCATACGCTTCCTGTTGGTGACGTAATTACCCCATGAGTATATAATCTGATATATGCACATATGGCAAAAAATAAATCGTTTAATAAACGAGTGGCTAAAATGAAAAAGATAATGGATACGATTGTATGAATTATAGAAAAAAGTAAGCCAATGTCAAATGGTCAATGAAACTGTTGCACATCAATAATTAATTGTAATATTTAAGACGACGTCTCAATGTTGATATTTTTAAACAAAATAGAGAATGCCAAGGAATAAAACAAATTAATAAGAATATATAATATAATACTTCAGAACGTTTAAGTCGTAATACAAAACTAGAAAAAATTGTAGTTTAGTTATTTTTTAAAAACAAACTTAAGGTTATTGTATATCAATTTAAAACTGAGTAACGAAAAAGAGCTGTCCGATAGGTGAAATCCCTTTTTCTATTGCAGCGTAAGCACCCGCTCTGATCGTCGATAATGTCCGTCTTTCGGAAGATTGATTCCAGCCGTCGGGTATCGTTGTTAGCATCACAGATACACTAGAGATAAGGTAGCACGCGCCAACACGTAGACTCGCGACAATTTTATTCATGGTAACCAACGAGTATAAATCTCATGGCACAGAGCGCCGACGTTCTCAGTCGGTGATCATCTCGAAGATGAAATTTGACCCTCATTTGAATAACAGCACGAGCGGGTATCAAATTTTAGTAGGCAGATCCGACACGAAAGCTTTTAACTTTCAACATCTTTATTGCGACCACACAAGGCGTCGTGTAAAAAAGTGCGATATAAAATTGTAGCAGCTGAAGATGCTGTGTTAGTCCCTTTGATATAGACAAAAACTTTCACATATTCCCTAATATGTTAGTTGAACACAAAAATGTAAACAAGTGGTTTTAATATGAACTTCAGTTACTTTCGAGTACTGCGTTAGTGTGCGCCGGTACCTCTTGGCGTTGCTATACGAGGTCGTTGTTTCGTCCGTCGTGAACCGCCCCACATTGTTTTGTGTCTGACTTGAATAGTGCTCAACTGTTCATTTACATGTGCTCGCGGCCGGTCGCACCGGCGGTAACCATTTGTCCGCCACCTTTTCAATCCTTGTCACTCAGTATGCAAACACTTATCTGTGCACTAACTGTCCGTAGACATTACGGGTAGTCATGTTAATTATTTCTTAAGTCCCGTTATTTCATTGTAAGGAATTCAGTTATTGGTCCATAGTCTATTTATTTCTTATCTGTAACGCTATAATTGAAAAATCAATGGTCATTTCACTTCAAAATCTTACATTTTATCATACTAATGTTGCCACATTAATAATGAAACATGAAAGTTGTGACTGTGCTGTACACAATATCTGTATTCTTAAAGCACACGTATTGTACCATTCCCAATTTGGCTAACAGCTCTTTGCTCTTACAGTGGCTCATTTAAGAACAAAATTTGTTCAGTGTAGTCTAAACGGGATAATGTAGTTTTTTCCCGTTTCAATTTTTCAGATGAATAGCCTTTATCGCATTGAATATAAGGTACAAGTAGAAAACTGCAGATATTACGTACTGAGTTGTATACAATATCGGAATAAGAATGATATTCACAGTAATATTAAAATGTGACGTTTGTAAACAAAGAATAATCGAAAACAACTATATAAAAGAACATAAAAGAAAATTCAATTAATATCCCGAGGTTGCACCCACGCCGGGGCTACACTTGAAGCTTGTGCAACTGCACATGGACCGATCAGCTTGCGTCGGGTTTTACCATTGGTACTTTCTTAAAGCCGAAATGGATGCATTACCATAAAATTTATTTTAAATCGATTACGATCTACAACACACCGAGCAATCGATTTAAGCATTTTGTGAATGGATCGATATGACCTAATGAGCTCGAACAATTGTGAGACGGTTGTAGCGCGCTGCGATGGATTGCCACCCAGGGACTTATGGATGTTATCGTACGGAGACAGAGGATCGTGGCAGCGGGGTGTCCGATTGTTTGATTACGCTTGTATGCAATAACTGCAAAACTTCGATTATTTCCTATTATTTACTTCTATAGTATGTACGACTAACACAGACATAATTTAAAATATTATTTTTTAATATATTTTATTTTTTATATATATAATGACGGACGTTGATATTATAACATAAAAACTAAAAACATTAACATTCTTGGCCCTGTATAATCCCTATCTAGTTAATATCGTTAAAATATTCCAATTACATCTATATAAACGCTTGCAATAAATATCGAAATGCCATAAAATATTCATTTTTATATAGTATATACAATATGTCTGGGATGCCCCCCGGCAGGATTGTGCGACGATCTAAGCCAGGCGGCTGGCTATGACTGGATGCGCGAAGCCAAGGATCGGATAAGGCGGCACGTTTTGGCCGAGCCCTGTGTCCAGCAGTGGACTGCTATAAGCTATTGATAACGATGATGATGATGATAACGATATATTGTACAGCAATTTTAGTAAAAAAAGTTTTAGTCATGACATTTACCATTGAAAGATGGGAATCTTACACATGTCAAGTTCTTAACTGGCGCTTTAAATGTTCTAAGCCGTCTTCCGTAGGTAATACAGTGATTTGAGAGCCTCTTCTGCTGAAAATGTGCCCATAAGATCGAACACTACTGATCTTGTGGCTGTGGTCCTGTTGATCTCATAACCTATTGCAAGAACATGAAGTTCTGCAGAAGATTTAGATCTTATTAGGAGATCTACATAATTTCCCTATGCCCCGGAGATAGAATTTATCCTAAGTCTAAAAAAAGGCACACGTAAGTGTGAGTGCGTTAGACAATGTACGCACAGCGGTAACAGTTCAACAAATTATATCCTTTATTACACAATTGACACCCAACTGCGCTCATTGGAGCCAAGCCAAAGTTTGTCTGGGTATGTCTCACGCTTCATTTAAACGAAACAAAATTAATTATGATACGCGTACATTTTGACTGATCCCGTCAACGTGTTCGCTTTAATATTATTAGTATAATAATTTTAACGAGTGGCGAGTTCTTGTATCTAGACACATTGAGCCAGCAAAGTTGATAAATAGTTTTGATATCCTTAATATTTCTTTCAACATACATAATAATATAATAAAAGTCGCGGGTTCAATTTCCACATACATATGTATGTCGTACAAATATATTACATATTCCAAGTCAGGGTGCTCCAGAAATAAAGAAGCCCCTTGCAGAGCAATAGAACATGCATATGTTTATATAGCTGAGAGAATAACACATTTCAGTCACACTAGGTCAGCCAATATTATTCTTATCATAGAACATATAGAACATCGATCCCTATCGGTTTCAAGTGCCTACTACGGCCTACATATATTTATTTGCGAGTCTGGTACACAAGCGTGTTGGGTCAATTTCTATTTCTCCAGAAATGGGGCGCCCAGTGTTCACCAGTAGGACATATATGGGCTGTGAAAAAATAAAAATGTCAATGTTGTATTATATAACAGTATTATGGCTCTTATTTTAGACGTTGCATACGCTCTTATTTCCCAAAGTATGGAAGCGGATGCCTTTCGTTTTTACGAAAATTCTTGTTTTATAGAAACGTGCATCTGCAGTTAATTTAAACTATTAAAAATATATAATAATGAAACGAATGTAGTTGTTATTAACTACTTCTTTAGACGACTCCAATGCCCCCGTGGATAGAGAAATATCAATCGTTTTTACAATTAATCCCGGTAGGTACGTGTATTTGAGAAATAACGCGTTCATTATATAGTCGTACAGGGGCGGAGACAGCGAGGCCCCGAGGCGACTCTAGCATGCATTTTGATCCTCGCGGAAATTGGCAGGTGATAAAAGAACGAGCGAAGATTGTACAGCGCACTCTCGATTAAAAAATTAACTATACAAGTTGTTCAAGTTGCACTTAATATTAGAATAACGAATAATGATATAAAAAGTAAATTCAGGTATTATTATTTCTCTTCTTATAAATAAAAATGATTATTTCTTTGTATGTTGGTCGTCCATGCGTTCCTAAACCATTCATCCGATTGTGATTTTGGTGAGTTGTTCTACGTACGCCCTCAAAGGTTCTAGTTGTTTTTGGGCCGATAATAAAACATTTTCATCAAATAAACAAACATACATCATTTCATAAAATAAATAAACAAACATACATCATTTCATCAAATAAATAAACAAACATCGTTAGGTAGTATTCCAACGCATGCCGAGTACAACTAGTAGTTGAAACGAAAAATGTGGCAGAATCGAATTTTTATAAAGCTTTTAAGCAGTAGTAGCTCAGTACCAACTGAGAATCGAGGTTGTGATCTAAGGTCGTGAGTTCGTATCCTCCATTGGACCACTGCACCATTGTTGATATGTACGAACCTAATACAAGCATTACCAGCTTCGTTAGAAAATTTAAGAATAACTTTAGTAATATTAAAAATTAACCTAGTTTTCTTTAAAATAGTTTGAGATAAAAATTTTCGAAATATCAAACATTTTTAACAAAGTTTTGCGTGGCTTATGAGTGGTAGTTTTGCTAATACGCTATATTCGGTGAGCATTCATAGTAAAAATCCCATTATTTATCCTTTTTTCTTTATTATTACCCTTCTTTTCATTCACATCTTGACATCATATTGACATGACATCAGACAGACACCGCGTCTGTTCTTTAGCTTGTTCCATGATTCGGTATGGATGTGAAGATGATTATTAACTATCAGTTCACATACTTGCTCGTTATTATATCTCCTTGAGCAATGTTGAGGACTGTTTAGCACAGTGCGTTCTGCAAAGAGACCTGCGCTGGAGAGGCAATATAGACACAATTGCGAAAGACAAAGTTAAAAATATATTTTCTTATTATCAAAGCAGTCATAAATTAAAAAAAAAGTATTTACTTGACTATAAAGTTTTCAAGTAAACCACTTTACCTGATATCATTCTACAGATAATTAAGATAAAATATTCAAAGGCGATAAGGCAATTAGCAAACAAGATAATCCGTTGTCCCTTTCACTAGTTTTAACTTCTGTTACTGTAACTGTTTCGAAATTATAATAGTAATTCAAGAACGCTAAAACTCAAATGATCTAATATGTATTAACATATCAAATTTCATAAAGCTCGATGTCAGAAAAGAAAACAACATAAAATCCTAATAATCCTACATATGTATATTTGTATCATTTTATTAACGACTAATTCAAATAATGAACTTGTGTTAGGAAAAATTGTATACACAAATTAATCAATTGTATTTGCTAATAAGCAAATATTTTATGTCAAATTAGACTATTACGGTTTAAATTTAAACATATAAATGCTAAGCACCGTTGAGGACAAGAAACACATTTAATAGTAAATGTGTTTCTTGTCCTTAAACTTTTCGTCTCGTAGACCTTTTATATATTTTTCTGTTGGACGTAAACCCCTTGCTTAATTTTTAAAAATTTTTTGCAAATGCATTAAATATGTTTTTGACAACTGTTGTGCTATTCCGATTAAATTTTTTTTTTATTGTAGCAAATGGTCTCCTATATATACATTTTTTTGAGATTATTTAAGTGTCAACAAAACAAATCTGTGATTGTAAATGACATAATAACTTGCGGACCTCAATTTGGCTGACAAACATTGGGATTACGGCAACGCACCCCATACGTGGAATACGCCAATCATGTATCATCATCAATAACAACAACAATAACACATCTTGTTATTGATGATGATACCAACAATTTAAGTTGTATTGGATTTCTTCAGTACATAAAAATATTGAACGAATTCCGATCAGATTTTCTCTGCACGCAAGCCAACACAGATAATGCATGTATTTAGCTAGGAAATAGAGTTGAATAATTCAAAGAACTCAAATACAAAACAATTAGAATGAAACCAGGCTCCCTCACGAAGTGGAACTATGTAAAGTTTAACTTAGATAACGCCAGTGAAAATCAATGGTATGCCAGGTGTTTAACAGGCATGTATTCCGAGTCGCGGCTGCGCTGACTAATACTTATGTTATTTGTGTTGGTTTCGCGAACGTGAGACGCGGGTGAGGTGAATCGCAATTCGCATATGTACGACATTAGCTTCGTGATCACACCTGGCGGTCTACGGCGAACGACGGCGCGTCGTCTGCCTCGCTACCGGCCTTTCTACGAAATTCGTCTGCATCGGATCACCATCAGAGCGAATAAACTAGGACGTATTTTTTTTCATCTGAAACATCTTATGGCGTGGTAATGGAGTAAAATTATAGACTGAGACGTTGTCTCGATTCAGGCTACGCTCCCCTCCACTCGACTAGATGGTCACTTAAACGTGGCCGTAAGCATACGGTAGAGACCGAGCCGTCGTCAATGTTTCACATTTATCAAACATCTTATGACTCTTCTGTTCTTTTTTAAATTGTAAAATTTTGCTCGCAATTAATACATATAGTAAATACGCGGGCACACGTGAACACTAGAGGAAGTCCAACGTCCAAACCCTCGACACGACACCAAAAATATAGTGCGATTATTATTTTGTTATTATCATCAATACGTATAAAAAACTTTTGTCTGCTGATTTTAAATTATCTGCAATAGCGCGCACGCCAAATAATTTTTTTCATACTTTAATGAGTGTTTATTAAACAATATCATAAATAATTTACAACTGACTCACAAAAAAGAAATGTTGGAACAGTATTGCAATAAACATCAACATGTCTCATTTAAAATTCCATTATGACGCATTATATAGGGAATTAAGTACTTATATTGGTATCGATGTGATACCGCGTAGGTATTTGGAGAACGGTGTACGGACTGCCTGACGTGATAGTACGTCTATGGCAACCAAGCGGTTAAATTTTTTGTCCCAATAAATCTTCAATAGTGTGGTAATACTATACTTGTATCAGGCATGTAAGACTCCTACAATGACGGCATGCGAATGTAATGCATTCATACAAGTGACGGTATTGAATTACCTGCATAAGTCAGAGGGCCCCTTGATAACATATTCGAATGTTGGCAGTTTCTATTATAAACACGAGACGTGATTTAAACTACACTATCGTACGCGTTGTAATTATTAAATGTAAGTGTACAAAGGAAGTAAATATGTATCCGTAACCAAGCATATCTCATACGTAAAAGTAAAGAATTAGAAATAATTATTTCTTTAATATTATTTTTTATGATTAAACAAAAAATAAATTCTTTATGATTTAACAAAAATCTTTATGATTAAACATATTATGATTAAACAAATCTTTTATAAAACCATGTACAAAAATAGTAAAACTTTGATTCCTTCCGTATATGTCCCACTATTGGGCATAAAGATTAATATCGCACATCCATCTGAAACAAGCGTGGTGGATTTATATCCATTCCTTCAGAAATAGCGGGACCAATGCCCAAAAGTGGGACATATATATAGGTTATAAGATCAAAGTGCATCTCGTCCTCATAATGTACATATGAATTATGGAATCATTCACTGTATACGTATCAAAAATTCGTATTGAAAACAATCAACAGAATGCTTATAATGGCATTAAGAATGCAAATTAACTGGCGGCAGAACTATAATTAAAGCTCAGTAAAGACTCTTGTACCAGTATAACAGCGCAGTGCAATTATAAAATGTCTGGCGTAGTATGTATGCATACATAACCGAACGAAGTGTTGGAAACTATTAGCAATTCCCAAACTGTGTCAACCTTAAGATACATTTAGCATAACATCAATTTTACATGCAGAACAAATATAAATACTGACCGATATCGTGTTCGAATGCCAGACGACATAAACACTCAATTAATAAACAAAATGATATCGATTATAACATCGTATCAAAATTCATATTACAAACATGTAGATACACGAATCTTAAAATAAACATCATAAGCCAAGTGCTCCTAACCCAATTATCCTGCTATTTTGACTATTACAATATACACATTAACATAAATATCTTCATCAACAAAGCTGCGGGTTCAGAATATCCGGTACGGTGCGCTTCTCTCGAAACTTCTTTCCACGCACCACCACTCTATGGAACCAGCTACCTTCGACGGTCTTTCCGAATAGATACGACATTGTCACCTTCAAAAAACAAACCTACACATACCTAAAAGACCGGCAACGCTTCCGCGTCCCCTACGGTGTCGCGGTTGTCTATGGGCGGCGTTGATTGCTTTCCATCAGGTGGCACGCTTGTTCGTTTGCCCTCCTATCCCTTAAAAAAAATTCTTACAATTCGATTTATTGCTTTCCTTTTTCCTTTCTAGTTTTCTCCCTCCACTTAGTCATGCTGAGAGTTTAAGGTCCTTATCCAACTCTGTCTTGTCACATGAGTTTTAATTTGCCTTGGCGTCTTAGCCTATCCGAGTTTTCATTCAGAAAACGTTTGGGTGCTCTGGTTTCATCCACTCTTTCCACATGTTCTGCCTACTGTTCCAATTATTGTACTGCATCCAATTATTTGCATATTTTTGAACAAAAAAAATCGTAATGCCTTCTTGAGAATTAAAGCGAAAGAGCTGTGTGTAAGAGCTCTTGAGAGTGTCTTGTTTACTACAAACATAAAGCAGTTGTGCAAAACTTTGTGCAATCGCTGTGGTTGTGCAACTATAAAAAGTGCTTTTAATAATTTCAGGCAAGACGTTTTAAGCAAAAAAGTATAGGAGCTTTTTTGCTTAAAACGTCTTGTATGATTGAAATATTGTTTTCTAAACTTACATTTTCAACAACAATTCCGTGTATCACTTCATACCACTCAACGCAACATATTTTATATAGTCGGAGGTAAATCGTTCATTGTTTTTAACGTGAGCGCATTCAACTAAATATCCTGCGTAAAAATATATCTTGCGCAGTTGACGGTTCTTGGAGTCGCCAAACTGTTTTGATCATCGACTCCTATATAATTTTTCGAAATCTCCATTGACCCTTAATTAAAATAAAACTATCTAATGGGTACTGTGTTTGTACATTTATTTTATGATTTTAAAAATTTATTAAAATAATTTTACATTGTTACACAATAGTCCTATGTAAAATATCTTAATCTTGAAATTTAAATAATTTAATATTTATTAAATACTAAGTAAAAATAATAAGTAAAGTAACTACAGAATTATTGCTTCTTAATCAATGAGATGAGTGTGCCTGGTGTTTCTCGTTTCACTCGAATAAATATGCGTTTATTAATTTATTTTCTATAAATAAAATGATATTAAGTCAATTATAAAAAACATTCACAAATTTTACATACATAGTTTGGTGTGATTTGCGTATTAAGAATTGTTTTTCCTTAGACCCCTCAATCGACCACTACTTCTATTAACTAGACCTCTGGGTGTATATATATAGACCACTCTGGCGATCTCTGATTTATACAATATTTTCAAAGCTTCAAATAATAACGTGTGTAAATTTTTAGGGATCGATTTCTTTAGATCTGGTCCTGGACCCCCAAAATCAGTTTTTATATATGTCGACCCCTGGGAAACCATTATAACCGATAAACAAACTAAGGACATATCTATTATATAACAAGCCCGTGTTAAATATCGTAGTAATGCGCAAAGTATATCATAGTAATAACTTGATAGATATATGTAAATTATAGCATTATTGAGTAGGGAAATAGGAATATTATAAATATCGCAATGATCGCATTTTATGCGAAGCTGTGTTATAGCACTGCGAACACTACTAAAATAATTCACAGAAATAAACACAAGGAGCGTTTTATAGGCGTTCCAACGAGCAGCTGGATAGGCATCAAGGCACTGCATTCGTCTAACGTACTGTCGGTTGCCCGCCATCTCAATTCGAAGAACGGGCATCAAGTGAGCAAAGCATACGGGTGTTGACGGGGCTAAGCAGTACGCGCCCGCGAGCCACTTCTCGGCGAATTAGACCTGACGTTTTGAATATCAATGTAGACACAACTCAGCTATTATATAAACTGTATTATTTAAGATTTTAATATCATTATAAACTACCTATTCATAAAAGCCCTTTAATATTTATGTTAAATCACGCACCAATGTGGTTCAAAAGACTTGTAAGCCCCCTGTATTATGTTGCTTGCCGGCGTGACGATACTAATACCCACGATGTGTTAGAAAAGTTTGAATTTAAGAGATTATAAAGTGATTAACTCCAAAATACTATTATTAACTGCCTTATCGTATACATAGAAAGCGAATACCTATACGAAACTTGTTATTTACATTTCGATTCAATCTATTGCAAACTGTAGTTGTAGTAAGAGATGAAGTAGAAATAACATCGTATTCCATTGAGTATTATGGTTACTAATTGATTATTATTATTAATAATTTTTGATAAGTATATTTAATTTTTTATATATTTTGAACTACCATCTAAAATAAATTAAGAAAAAATAGGTTTTTTCTTTTTCATTTAGAACCTTCATACATAATGTACAGCCGACACGGTGCGGAGCTATTGTGAGTGGTCTAGGTGGACCACTCACAACATGACTTGTTCAGTATGGATACAGTGAAACTGTTTTGTTGTTTTAAACATGAAAGTTTCACCATCTAGATGAGTGACGATTCAGTACGGTGCACTTTCTCTGAAACTTCCTTCACGCACCACTATTATGAGGAACCAGCTACTTTTAGGCAGGCACACACACACACACTATATATATATATATATATATATATATATATATATATATATATATATATATATATATATATATATATATATATATAATTAAAATTTCGATCAGATCAAATGTCAGTGCATTTTGGTGTTTCCATTGAATGAACTGCTCATTATCAATTCTGCGACGCTAGCGGACGCGGTGTGAGCACTGTTCAATGAATACCCTGCGTATATTATACTTATGGTTGAGGAACAGGTTTGTATGTCTGCAGTGGTGTTTACGGTCGTTCAGTGGAGGGCAGCCGCCGTAGTACGCTCGAGCGGTCCACAAAGCGGACCGCGCGAATGTTTCACCAAAAGCACATCCTGCCCGATACGATACTAAGAACTCAATAAGTATTAATTACTTTCATACAAGTTTCTTTCCTTTCCATTACATGACTATTATAAGTCCCATATCAAATGAAAAATTAAAAATAAAATTGAAAAGGTTAAATAAAGTTTATTTTATTGTTTAAAATCAACATTTGTGGATAGCAGACTTTGGTTTTACGAAAACTTTGAGGTTTAAAGAATCCTTAAAATGTTAGTATAATCGCCCGAAATACATTGCTTCTAATTAACACCAATATATTGCTTCTAATCAACTATCAAAGTTCAACTCAATTCTACAATGTCAAATGAAGACTACTAACATATTAAAATAAAATATATAATAAAATTTCACCCATACCATTTAATGCGTTTCATATGTTTATTTTACACATTTAAAATTGATTATCCAGGTTTTGAATATGTCTTCTCATACTTTAATTTTTTATTGCGACCATCCATCTTATTTTGTAACTATCGATGGTTTAGCTTTGACTTTTGAAGAACCAAGTGTTGTTTATACAGCCCATATGTCCCACTGTTGGGACACAGGGCCTCCCGCCTTATGGATAACTGAACATTAACACTGCATTTTATTTCTCAATTATTGTAGTTCATTAAGAATGTAGATCAGAATCGGCAATCGGCGTTCTAAGTATTCCATTACAATGTTTCATAAAGCCAAAATGAACACCATAATAGCATTATTATGATATAATAGTAGTAGTATAATAGAAGAGTAAATATAATAGTATGGAAGTATTAATGATACCTAAATAATATAATATTAGAATTAAGTGCAATATTACACTTAAAGTACTGACCGGAATCAAGTAGGAATGCTAAAGTTTAACCACTTAGGATTACAAGTTCAGACGATCCACCTACAAGCCTTTACGGGAATTACGAGTAGCTATAGCCTACATTACTCTTATGTTTACCTATCATCAAGCGCAATTACGCAAAACGAAGGAAGGCTAAACAGAAAGTAATGAACGTGTAAACATTTGCCGCTGTAAAGCCTTAGAAGTCTAATAAATAACCCATACCTTTCCATGGATATTAGTAAAATTAAATCAACTTTATTGACATTGATGGTATTAAATTATACCAGAGGTAACCAGTCCATATATGTAAGTTATAGAGAAATACATATTCAAAATGAATCGAAATGATTGTAAATTCTTTCAATTTAAGTAACTGACATACAAAGAGGTGGAGGATAGTTTAGTCATAAAAACTATAATAGCTGGACGCTAAAAGAAAAAAAACAGTAGAGTAAGCCAAAGAATTTGGACAAAATTCACAATGAGTATTGGTGCCGTAGGAAATAAGAAAGGTACGTGAAGGAGCAAATTACGATAAATGACAGGAAACTTTGATGACTGACATGTCATGACATGACAACATACTTGTTGTCCATAAAAATGTGCAAAGAATGTGAAGAAGACGGTAACTCAAATACGGTGAACACGTCGTATCTCGCGTGGTCTTTAGAAGCAGGGTAAAGGGCGGGGATTGGTTAGAAAAGCATGCGTGTATCCAAACTATTGCCACCAAAAAGTCACGTACACTCCTCGACCCAAGCGAACAGCGAATACAAAATACAAATAATTGCACTCAATTTGACCTCGCCGCTTCTTCACGCCTATCCGCTTAATGCCTAGGAGACGTCAGATTATAATTCCGCATCACCGATAGCTTGATAATGCTCTGGCATTAAATCGTATAATGTCTTTCGTGGAGACAAATATGCAAATCAGCTCAACTTAATACGCAGTGCTGCGTCCGTCAAAAGTTACAGGCAAGTTATTACATCCATAGCACGACATACATTTAAATTGGAATAAGGTTTAGTTCACTATAAATCGTTTTTCTTTCAAAGGGAAAGTTGCATTTTCGTGAAAGTTGATTACATTATTTACCAAGACATTAATATAAATATTAAGAAATTGACGTCTTCAACTTTCATTCTCTATCTTGTTAATTAATTGAAATAGTTATATTAAATATATATACTATAAGAAAACTTACTCTCGAATTATATAAAATTGAAGCCGTCCAAATGATATAGTACTTACTATAATTATAAATAAATTGTTAATCTACTCAATTCAAGAAGGCTCCAAGTATTAGTATATATCAAATATTATTATTGGTAACCTAATAAACAAAAATAATCATCTCATCATTACGATTTCGGTTTTACATTATTTACATTACTTACATTTACATAATTATTTACATTTTATATTACTTAATGAAATGATTTAACGAAAGTGTGTAACACAGATATTATTATAGATAGCATACAATTCAATTAAAAATATAAACATTGTAAGCAATTTAAATTTAAAGTGTCGAATAAATTATCATTATTGCTTATTATTTTGAAATTGATCTCAACAGACGATAAAATCAAAATTATTCTCAAAAATTACTAGAAGAAACATTAGAACATACTTGACTTACACCAAGGTCAACCACGTTAAATATAGATTATTAGAATCTAAAAAGTAGCAAGATAAAAGTCACGCAATTTCTATATTCCCTATTACTAAGTATAATCACCATTAACTACTCAATGAAGAACAGTTTTATAAACATTGCACCCAAATTGTTTATTCATTTTTGCAAATTTTATTGCAGTAATTTTAAAATAATTGATAAGACGGAAATGAAAGATAAAATAGTAAAGATAATTATTTTGCGTCTGCCGAGAACGGGCGAGTCATAAAAGCTCCATAAAGCACTGAATATAATTACAGAAGTAATTAAGTAGAACAAACACGTCAATCAAAGTGATAGCAGAGCGGAGTGGAACATAAGAGCTTTCATTCTTTTTGTTGCATTCAGCGAGGCTGCCGGCGGACGCGTCGCAATTGATTTACTACTTATCAACGATTTATGACAAGGCACAATTTTAATTTATTAACACTGCCATGCTTCGAGATCATTTGTACAATTACGCAAAATTGACTTGGAATTTCTATGTACGAATATTTTACATCTGAAAGATGATGCAAGCTTAGCTACATCGTTTACGATAATATATAGCAATACACAGACAGACATTCTTTCCTCTTTTTCCATCTAAAATAAGATCAATCTTATTCTTAGGATTTCTTAGGTTTATTAGGTGTACAAATAAGTTTCCGCGGTTTGTCAAAAGATGGCCCCACCAGAAGGTTATGGAGAAATTGTCAGATGTAAAACGTAATATCCCAAGTTTAGTCATCTGGCAACACCATAACCTTAAAGTACTAGTGATTCCGTATCAGCATCACGTAATTTTTTTCGTGCAAAAATGTCAAGTTTTATTCCGAATAAGCATCATTTGCGGGAACTTTTGATTTACTTCTTTAATGTGAAAAAATCTGCAGCTGAGGCGCATCGATTGCTTCTAGAAGCATATGGTGAAGCTGCTTTAAGTGAGAGAAGTTGTCAGGAATGGTTTCAAAAGTTTAAGAACGGTGAGTTTGACGTTAAAGACAAAGAACGCAGTGGAAGGCCGAAAGTGTACGAAGACATGGAATTAGAAGTACTATTGGAGGAAGATTCGTCCCAAACGCAAAAAGAACTTGCACTTACTCTACAAGTGACTCAACAAGCAATTTCACATCGTTTAAAATCGTTAGGAATGATTCAAAAACAAGGAAATTGGGTTCCATATGAACTAAAGCCGAGAGACGTTGAACGCCGATTATGCATGAGTGAAATGCTGCTTGCCAGGAATAAAAAAAAGAGTTTTTTGCATCGTATAGTCACTGGTGACGAAAAATGGATTCACTACGATAATCCAAAGAAGAGAAAGTCATGGGTTAAGCCCGGCGAACCATCAACATCGACAGCTAAGCCGAATATTCATGGAAAAAAACTCATGCTGTGTATTTGGTGGGATCAGCTTGGTGTCGTGTATTATGAATTGCTGAAACCAAGCGAAACCATTACTGGAGCTCTCTACCGAACACAATTGATGAGATTGAGTCGGGCACTTAAGGAAAAACGCGCCCATTACTACTCCAGACACGACAAAATTATTCTTTTACACGATAATGCTCGTCCACATGTTGCGGCGCCGGTAAAAACATACTTGGAAACACTCAACTGGGAAGTTTTACCCCACCCGCCGTATTCACCAGACTTAGCCCCTTCTGATTATCACCTGTTCCGGTCGATGGCACATGGTCTGTCTGAGCAGCGCTTCACATCATATGAAGACACCAAAAATTGGGTAGATTTGTGGATAGCGTCAAAAGATGAAGAGTTTTTTCGACGGGGTATCCGAATGTTGCCAGAAAGATGGGGAAAAGTAGTGGCAAATGATGGAAAATACTTTGAATAAAACGTAATGTACTTTTCCTTTACAATAAATTCCTATTTTTTTATAAAAAACTGCGGAAACTTATTTGTACACCTAATAATTTTTTTTACATTTGGTGGATTTATGACTAAAGACATGGCATTATCTTCGCTATTCGGAGAAGCACAAGAAGAAAAAGAACGATCACAAAAAAGCATACGCTTCATTCGATTCATCACAAATCTTAAATATATGTAAACGATTATAAACTAATCTATCATTTCACAAATTTTGAAAATTATAGGTAAAGGAAATATCGTAAACATCTATATAAATCTAATAAATTTTTTTTTGTCATGAATGTCTAATGAGACATGACAAAAAAAAATTACGCAAAAAAGTGAAAACGCTGTTAGACAGATATTTATTCCGAGTCTGGTTACCTCGCCAATAACTGCCGCATTGGACAAGCGTGGTGGATTAATGTCCGTGCCTATGGAAATGGGAAACCCGAGCAGCATATATGGGCTGTGAAAAAAAAGTATATATACAAGAAATCTAATTAGAATTCTCTATTTAACGATTACCCGTTAAGTGAAAGGTACAAGGTAAGTCAATATCAAATAAAGTAGCCGATCGATAGGGAGACGCAATAAATAAAGATGCGAGGGAAAATAAGTTTTATATCCCAATGGAATAACTATTGTACTTACCGAACGGTTAGAAACGTAAAGAATCGTTAAAATTGTATTTTATATTTTATTCATGTTCTCCTATTACGTTAAATAATTTAATATTGTCAGACTATATAAGAACATACTTGACATTAAAATGACAGCTATACTCGTAGTATTGGTAGTAATATAAACTGAATAAGATCAGTTCTGAATTAACCGTAATTGGATTTAATATAGTATGAAGTTAAATTATAATAATAACGTATTGCAAATCTTTAATACACTTTATTAAAACCATTTTTAAACGAACACAATAAACGAAGATATTAAAATATTGAATACCATTATCTCGTAATATTCAACAGTTAATTTAAAATAACAACATTATTAAATAATATTCAACGGTTAATTTAAAATAAATACACAATCCGCATGAACAAGTACCCAGACTTAGAACAAATACCTGTAAAAATACTATTATTTATCCTGATAAATTAAACCCGCAACCTCTTAAAACAATTTCATAGACGATGCACCATTTTTGACTTCTAATATTTATCTAGGTATTGCTCTTATAAATGATTTGAAGACGCAGAGAACACTCAATCGACGTGAATGGAAATAAATTTCCGTTTACGTATTGGTGGTATACATATATGTCAGTTTCACGATAAGCTAATGTAAGAACGTGTATCTGAGCGGCCTACAAATAATTGAATTAAATTCAGTGTCGTTACCCCCGAGGTCTTCAACACGTACGCAAATACAACCTTAATTAGATGCCGCCGGTGTGCTCCGCGTGGAACGAGATTCCCACGGGAGTGATCGAAAAACCTGTCGCATTATCTTAAAGAAACTACGCAAATCATCCGTAGGCATTACCAGCCGAATGATCATCTCGACTCTCGTCGTCAATTTATATAAAGTTATGTTTTGCAGCCGCCTAGACATTGACCAGTTTCGTACTCTCTACACCCTTTGTACCTACCTACAATGCGTTGTCCACACAATTGAGCGGCGTTTTAGCAAATACCATGCACAAAACATTTTTTTATATTTATGGCCTGCACAGACGCACGCAGTGATTAGTGAGCGTCCATAAACTCGCTTGAGATACATATAACTTTGTATCCAAGCCGCGTATCAATAAACCAAACGCAATATCAATCAGGAAACATACCACTTTATGAGAACCATAAAAACATGATGTCTTATCAACAAAACGCGTAATGTACATAAAATACGGGTTACTGTGAATTAGCAGAGTTAAATTCAACACACAAACTGCAGGGCCGTCGTAAAATGAAAATATTCGCAACGTACAAATACAACGTATGAGATAATTCGACGTCAATGTTACTTACAATTTAGGACGGCCATCATAAGGTTTTGCAAATAACTTGAAATAAATATTTTCTTGTATACGTAATAACCACACAATTGTTTTTTAGCTAATTAGGAGTAATAAACAGCCGTTAAAATGTTCTTATGATGTAAATATAGTGGCGACAAATATAGGTGTAGCAAGGTGAATCGGTTTATGCAGTAATTGATGTTATTATTAGCAATTGCAATGACGCGTTGAATGACTTATAAGCAATACTGCAAAATATAGCAAAACAAATAAGCAATATTGTCGAAGAACTATTGACTATTGAAATAAACGGCGCGGTAACGAGACGTATGTTCAATTTATAGTGCACCATATACAGTTAACAAATGTGCATGCTTAACTTCCTAATAGGAACAACCAGTATCTTAGGTGGACAGATGACCTTCCTGTCCTCCCCTTATGGTAAACTTAACTTATATATTCAAAGTAAATTAGGTTATTCGTAGCATTTATTGATTTTATGTGTATAGTGTATGTATTTATTGCCACGATTGAATCGTTGAAAAAGTGCAAATTATATATAAGTGCAAATTATATAAAACTAACCTTAATCAAAAATATTCTTAAGTGTTAACTGACATTTTAAGAACTAGCATTTTTGAGGTCAAAAAAGGGTTAATCAAAATATTAATAGTATGTACATATTTCTTTAAAGTCAATAAGTATTATACATTTTCAATTACTATAAATAATTAAAACTCCAAAATTTTTCTTTTCTTCCATTTCGCTCAAACGACCACGCAATGTAAACCAAAGTATGAATAGACGCGGAGCGAATTTGACTTCGTTTCGCTTGGTTACCGGTGTGGCCTGTGCTTTAACAAATGGATTTTTGATTGATGACAATTATTTATATAATTTATGGCAGTGTCAAGGTGCCTGATAATGTCATGGTAGCCGTTTCGGCTTAGGAGGTCGCATCTGCAAGATTCCAAAATTGTCAAAACAGAAGGAACTCTCTAGCCTAAATTCATTTATCCCATGGAGGGAATAAACAATATTTTACGAATATCTTAAATGTAATATATGTTTCTAAAATGTAACAAATATTTTAATATTAGTCGAATAAGTTACTTTAATTTTTGGTATGTAGTCACGACATACCAAAAATTAAAGCAATTTATTGCGTATTAATATTTATAATGCGTGTACATTCAATTTCACTTCAATTCTGGAACATAAAATAAAAGTAATTTATTGATCATTAATACAAACAAGTTTACAATATGATTTCAATAACTGCCAAAACTAGGACATATCTGTACCAGAGCGGACTTCCCTTGTATGTCACAATAAATGATACAACCTGACGGTATATAATATTACAAAAATATATAAAAATACAAGTGGACATATACACGTCATATACATATATAAGGATGAATAAAACTAAAATAATGGTAAACCAACATATTGAGCCAGAACCGACCACGATCGATGGTGAAGTTCTGGAAGTTGTCCAGGAATATGTCTACCTAGGCCAAATAGTGCGATTAGACGGAGACAACTTCGAGAAAGAAGCCGACAGAAGGATACAGCTGGGCTGGGCAGCGTTCAGGAAATTCCGTCAAGTCTTCTCGTCGCCCATACCACAAAGTCTGAAGACAAAAGTCTTCAACCAGTGCGTCCTGCCCGTACTCTCTTACGGTGCCGAGACGTGGACACTGACAGTCCGTCTCCTCGCCAAGCTCAAAGTCGCTCAGAGGGCTATGGAGAGAGCTATGCTCGGGGTTTCTCTGGTGGACAGAATTCGAAATGAAGAAATTCGCCGGAGAACCAGAGTCACCGACATTGCTCTTCAAGTTAGCAGACTGAAGTGGCAATGGGCTGGACACGTTTGTCGGAGAACCGACAATCGTTGGAGTAGACGAGTGCTGGAGTGGAGACCGCGACTCGGCAAACGTAGTGTGGGACCTCCTGCTAGATGGAGCGACGATCTGCGCAAGGCGGCTGGCAGAGACTGGATGCGTGTAGCCGAAGATCGGGCTAGGTGGCGCGCCTTGGGTGAGGCCTATGTCCAGCAGTGGACTGCCGCGGGCTGATATTGAATATTGAATACATATATAAGAGTATGGGTGAATGTACGTGTGTATGTGTGACCATCTAAAAGATCATCAAACAAGAATATTACATATAACACAATACAAATGATAATAGTAGATTCATCATTAAATATAAAATAAAAGCACTACATCACAGCTGCAAATTCACGCCTAAAACCTGTTTTATTTCGTTTGATTATAATTTGATTTTCATTTAAAAATGTACGTAAGGTAGGTCGTCTGGTAAATATGACTAATAATCATATCTAATTGTTACGTTTCGTTTAATTAGTAAAAAAAATCGATTCATTCAAAAACAACCACAGACTATTAAAACTGTCAAAAATGAACATTATCAAGAAAAATAGAACTATTTCAATTAAGTGCTTAATAAAGCGGCACTGCGTATCTTTACAGGCACCAGTCTCTCCTATATATGTATTTAATGTCGTGCTTTCTACACTTCAAGCGCTCCTTAAGAAATGGCATATAACAATAGAGCAAATGGATGGACCATCGAATCGCTTTTTTTTTATCCATCACTGATCCGCAACAGCGCAAAAATCTTTTATTTATCAGCCACTGATTTCAATTCAGTAATTTCTTCATATACAACTACCAAAACCACAAACCGATCATTAGTTTTACGAAGCTCGTTAGAGGTCTGCGTTTAACTTATCCGTATAATTTAAAGTTTTTGTTATTATTGTTCAGTTCAAACAAGACAACGGAACTATTTAAACTTTGACCCTGTAAAGTTCATGAATGGAACGTAGGCGGTACAGGTTTCTGTCACGAGAGAGGCTGCATTAGTTATGGAAGCATTGTAACGCATAAATAAATTAATATATTGCTCTTAACACATTAAAAATTTTCATTCTAAAAAGAGATCCCTGATAAATATATTTAAATAAAAAAATAAGATCCCTTAATCTATGTAGCCTTAAAATATTTACGTTAAACCCATAAACTTAACTTAGTCTATAGACAAGTTTAAACTAAAATATAAAAGGACCGCAAAAACTTATGTAATTTATTCACTCTTCCTTACTTCACTATTTAAATTAATAAAACATGACAGTAACAGTGATAGGAAAACCATCAGATATATTTTAAATTGAGATTCACTAAGATATAGTCTAGATTTTCTTATAATTTACATATAAATTTATGTTGTTTAAAAATAAGTTACAATATTTAGATATTGCTTATATAATTAAAAAACAAAATATTTCAAGTACACATAAATGTATTTAAACAATTTTAATGGAATTATTATTGAGGTATGGTCACAAATCTAGAATACACCATAACTAAGAAAATTTCTCCCCCACCATCTATGATTTAACAGTAAGGTGCATTTTTCCAAAACTTCTTTCTACGCTCATCACTACGGTAGCAGCTACCTTAAGCAATATTTTCTAACCGATAAAACATTGGAATCTTCACAAAACAAGTGTAATTATTTCTCAAAGGGCGACAACGCTTGCATCCATGTCCATCCATGGACATGGGCAGAAGGGTTGTCGGATTCATCTCGTCTCATCGTGATCAGATTTATTTCAGAAATCTTAAGTTTTTTTTAGTTCTAGTGGTAAATTTTCACTTTGCGTTTACTACGTTTAGGCTTTTTCGCGTCGATATCAATTTACTTTGACTAACTGCACTATAATAAGCGTATTGTAACTGTATAATATTTGTAGGATAGATACGGTTCGTAATACAGCATTTATAAATCTAGTCTTCCTGTTATTATGACTGTAATTAAATACAGTCTTACTATTATTCGTATTATAAGACCCTTGAACGCAGATGTCGGTACAAGATCACCCACATAAAAGGAACGATATCAATCTCGTCGATATTAAGGCTTACGGCACGAGCTTTCTAGGACGTGACTTATAAATCTTAGAACGCTATTGGCTTTGTAGGAACCTGATAAAGTTCGCTAATGAGCAATAGAAACGGCATGCCACTGGCTGACGGTACAAATGCTACTGTAAAATGATAATGATATATTGTTAATTGACTACCCGCCCGTGCTCGACATACAGTTAAATTATTATTTAAAAGAGATAGAAACAACGCAGTTCTTTGCAAGATTAGTTTTTTTTTTATTTTTATGGGATGGATGGCAAATGAGCAGGCGTGTCACCTGATGGAAAGCAATCAGCGCCGCCCATAGACATCCGCAGCGCCATAGGCAGTGCGGAAGCGTTGCCGACTTTTAAGAAAGTGACATTATGGGTGTGGGAGGGGTAAAGGGAGTGGGAGGGGGAATGGGAGTGGGAGAGGGAACGGGAAAGGGAGGGGGAGGGTGTAGGGCCTCCGGAACTCAGACCGCTCACCGGGCGAAGCGCGGTAGCTAAGCTACCATACAGACGCCGGTTTTCTGCGGGAGTGTGGTACTTCCCCGTGCGAGCCGGCCCATTCATGCTACAGACAAATAATATGCCATTCTTGACAAAGTATTCGTCTGCAGCGTGGCTCTACCACTTTGAAAAATTAGATATATGTATTTGGCATAAAATCGAAATTGTACTTTAATCCAATTACATCTTTATGGATGTACAAGATAGAAAACCATAATCCGTTCAATACAACTGGAAATGTAGCACAGCCCTACCTCAACCTAATCTGTTCTAATAATAGGGATATGGTCTATTTTTATCATGTGACGCTAGATTAAAAAGTACGCGTTCGCAGTGCAACGATCTGTTTATATATCATATGTACATCAAGTTATATCCAGAGGAAGAAATAAACGTGATCCTCGACAACTATCTGCTCGACCCTAGACTGATAGCTTCTGTCCTAAGTGTACTCCAAGTCCCGTGCGATGTTTCATTCTATTTCATTATTATCAGGACATGTCTCAATGATAGCGGAACAAGTTGGTAGACACTTCCTTTTGTTATTCTATAATAATAATCGTTTCAATTATTATTATATTATCTGAACTGTCTGAATGCATTAAGAATGTGAGTGACAGATGCAGGTTCGAGCTTGTCTGTCAAAAGTGTTTGACCACCCGTGCGGCGACCCTTCCCAGTGTAGTTGCCGTGAAGTAAAACCCACAAAACCAGTTGGCGTGCAGCATGCATCTGCTGCCGTCACTGGACACGCTTTGCGGTAATCAAATATTGTAATTGGCTAATTGGGATATGCGCAGAAAAAAAGTTGACGGTAGTGTAATGAAGGCCATCTGTTTTTTAAAGATTATACGATAGGTAATTAAAAAAAACAGTTCCCTTACAGAGAAAAAGGGATTAATTGAAAGGGAAATGGAATCGATTCTCGAGATCGAAAATGGTGGAATCAACATCGTAAAATGCTATCATTTACGCTAATACTCTGTGAGAGTGTGGTACTTCCCCGGTGGAGGCAATCCATTTACATACCTATACGTAGCTTAACCACGACAACCCAGTTACTGTTTTGTAAATCGATACGTTAATGTCTGATACATTACGAGTAACAGGTTTAAAATAAGGTTTTATACTAATCGTTCGTTAAAAGCCTACTGATTCACAAAAAGATAAATAACCAAATTTGCGGAGCGATAAGTGGCTGTTTATCACTTTCAAATTTCAAGTGTGTGCCGACTAATGAGTCGAAGACGAATATAGTCATTATACAACGTATTGGTAGTTTGCGAACAAGCCCTACACTTGTGTACAAAAAGTGAAACGCGACTCACTGTTGTATTCATTACTTAACCACTAATCAAACTATTGAATGGATAACAAATTAATGTTACGTTTTCAAAATACAACACAAAACAAAACCCTTTTTAAACGTAACAGCACGTTTATAAGTTTCTCAATCCCAATGTTTATGCAGATACAAATAAATCTTTGCGTATTGACTCGTATCTGTAAACGTTTTATCTCTGTTAAGCGCATGAACACACTCAACAACTAATATAAAAACGCATCGGAATTTTTAATAAGACATAAAAGCCATATTCTTTATTTAAATTTCTTCGAATTATAATATTATCCCTTCTTGATGAGCATAAATCAAGATTAAAAGTCCCGAATCGATGGGCCATAACTCATCCACGCAGCACCGCCTCCGTTGGATGTCGCAAATTACTAAGTTTTCATTTTGTATACACACGTGTACCGCACGCAGATGTGTTTGAGAAATTGACTTTGAATCTTTGAGATGGAAATCGTTTAAGAGTTTGTGTTCTCAACGTTCAATCAATTGGAGAGAAAGTTCATTTATATAACTAAGAGTAGCAACAGAATAGTACTAATATTGAATGAAATGATCGATGATGATTTGGAGGTTTATTCATCACGTGAATGCATCACGTGAATGTAGTGACGCGTAGAAACGCGACAGTGTCGGAAGTAGCGGCGTACGTTCGGGCAGAATGTGAATATGGGACGACATCGTTTGAGATAAAAGAGGTTGGCACAAAGAATTTCTTATTTTCTCAATTAGCATCCAATCAAGGGATCCGTTTAGTAGAAATCAATATACGATTTATGGGCTGCAGACGGCGGACTTTCTCACGCGCTTCACAGAGGTTCAGTGGATGCCTCGCTTTATGACCGCTCCTAAGATCTTATTCTGAGAAATCTTAGAGTACTGTATAAATACGGGGAGAACAAAAATAATTTAATGAAATTTAAACAACGATAACGTCATTTCAAATTCTGATTCGAAACTGTAAAATAGTGTCCATTAGGGTGGTCCTTATTTGGGATTTGTTCGAATTTTTTTTCACGATAGTCCTAAATCGGTTCCAAATTTAAAAAAAAATCATGCCAAAGCTCTTAATTTTATTATTAACCCGACCCCCCGATAGCCAAAGTTTTAAATGGAAATAACATGGGAAAAGTTTTGTTATTAGTTTGGAATATTTTACGTCATGGACTAATGAACTGATCATGTCGACACCAAAGTGGCGCGAAGTATGCGGCATGGATTTTGATGACCTGATCATGTCGACAAATGGCAATGGAAATAATATGGGAAAAGTTTTGTTATTAGTTTGGAATATTTTACGTCATGGACTAATGAACTGGTCATGTCGACAAATGGCAATTCTTGTAGCAAATTTAACGCGCTACAAAAAAGGTCTCTTATGATTTTTCGCTAACTTGAATGGTTCAAAAGTAATTCGAAGTCAAAATCAAAGTTCTAGTCAAATCTATGAGTTTTTCTATTTTTAACGTCAATTAATGATTCAAAAATGGAAGAAGGCTTAATATTTATATTTTAGACGCTTTTTCTGACCTTGACGTATGTTCTGAAAGAAAAGTAATAATTAATTGCAAAAATTGATTGTTAAAATTTCAATGAATCGAAAAAAGTGCCAATAATATCATTTTTTCTTTAATCATAGCTACTTTAATGAAGTTGTCAGAGGGGTCATCTTCAAAGCAAAAAATTTAAATAAAAATATTATTATTTGTGTTTACTAACTAGCTAATTAAAGTAACATTATTGAACTAAATATTAAGTAATAAATTTGAAATCGTTCCAAAAAAAAGTAAAAAGAAACAATAAAAAAAACAAAAACGAATACGCAACTAATCTTATATGCACATATTTTTTTAATTTCGCTATATTTGACAATAACTATGTACATCATACCTGATAAATTAAACTAAAATTAAAGTTTATAGCTAAGCTTAATAAAAACCTCTTGTAAATTCCAATATTACAAATTAAGTGCTAATTCAAAAAAGGAAGGCTAAGTATTATTTCAATTTGGAGAAACAGTTCAAATCAGGACAGAAATAGTTCAAATCATCCTTCAATGTCTGGATGTCAGCGTTACCTTTAAACAATTAAACTTTATTAACAATATGAAGATAGAAGTGCGTAAAATATATAATAAAACCTAAATGGATGGCCATTCACGTACATTTAGATTATTATTATAATTATGTTTAAGAATTTACGTTAGTTATATTTTCATAAGTCGGGCAAGTTTCTAATGGTCAATTACTTTCTTAGCCTGTGGTTATAGCTTTTTTATAGCCTTGCAAATAATGAGAGCAAAGATCAGTTTAATTCATATTTATAAAATGAAGAGCAAAAAGGTGTAAAACTTAATTGATTAATGTTAGCACGATATACATAGTTAAGGTATTTATATTTTTCAACATTTTTTAAAGAGATAGAAAACATGTGTTCTTCGCCAAAGTACAGCAAAATATTATATTTAAATTTTCTCGAAAAACAAAAGGAAATTTTATAAGTAACGTAAGATTTTAGATTCCATAATATAGCAAGCAAAAATATATTCAAATCGAAAATGTATAGATATTATATTTATAAAATATAATTATCTTATTACTTAAACTGATGAACCAATTCCGAAAACTGTGTAATTGGTAGAAAACTGGTATACCAGAGCAACAAACACTATTAACTCTACCAGTAAGAACAATGTAGAGACGTCAACGTGGGAAAGTCAGTAAAATGGTGAAAGCATATGACCGGAAGATCTCTGAAAAAGCAATACGGGAAGGCTTCAGTGCTGGGGCGGGCGGGGAGGTGCGCGTGCGCACGGGGCGTGGTTGGTCGCGACACAACCGCCGCGGATGCTGTGGCGAATGCACCTGTCGCACCAACATCTCCGCAATAAACGCGCGCGTCCGACCCACACTCGATCGATACACCCTCGTGATATGAGCAAAAGTGAAAGTTCAGTGCCAGTGACTATTCAAAGGACTACTACAAGTGTCTACGGCTCGCTGGATCAACCCTAGGTCGGTAGCGCAATATTTTATATTCTTATCGCACTAACTCATATTTTGATTGCGCGTAACATCCGACGCGCGAATAATATTTGATAGCGTAAACGATAAGCAAGATACATAAACTTATTCTATTATAATAATAATAAAATACTTCAAAAATTTTTCTATTTTATTTAAGCTTGCCTTCGTAGGCAATTAAATAAAAGATTTATTTACTACAAATTGCAATAAAACGTGAATATTTTTCGATTAAATTTACGAGGTATTTTGTAACAGGAAAAACAATCCTTTATTAGTTTTCGTATCTAAGAAAACGATTTATATTTTTATTTTGAAAGATAATTTAGTTTGAAAGATATTTTAAATGTAAGGTACATAAAGTTGTAAGATACTGATTTTAAAATTAAATTGGGACGTTATAACGAACACACACACCAATTTTTCTTAAAAAAATATATGGCTTTCTTTGATACAAAGATTATAACAAATAATCCTGGCAAATGACATACATAAACGAAGGTCACAACAATTTGAAATTTATTTTTTATTCAATTAAAAAATGTTTTTATCTAATCCGTGAAAATAATGATGGAAATTTATGATCAATTTGATTTTACTAATATTTGGTACATAAATAAATAATACAGTTAAAAACTCGAATTGCTAAGGACAAAGTGTCGGCTTCCATAATTAAAATTCGCGGGTTTGATTGCCGCTTCGGTGTAGTTATTTGCATGGCCGACAGGGGTTAATTGCGACTCTGGATGTATGTCTGGGTGTTTTCGATGTTATTTATATTTTGTATTAGCATTCACTTAACAAAAAATCCTAGAGGGGTTAGAGAGGTATTTATAATTTAAATTTCAACATACATACAGACAAACATATTTATTTGTTCAAGATGTCATCGACTAAACGAGCTTTATATTTTAATCGACCGCGCTAGCATGATACCGTTGTCAACGCTAACCACACTTATTTGAATAGGTGCAACAAACAGACTTCATTATTTTATTGTCATTACACGTTCCACAAAAGTACCTATTGCAGTCAGTTATAAAGATATTGTTAACCTTTCGTACGTGTGACAGCTTGTTTTTGGCTAAATTCGTGCCGTACTAAGCATTCGAATGTGATCGGAATACGAAAACAGCGTATTATAAATGTGTTTAGTACCTGCCTACATATTGAATTGGACCTGCCTTGATATTGATTTGGAAAAGAATCTCCGCTTGAGCCGGGAGTTAAAAGGATACGCATGAGTAACACCAGGTAACAGTAACAGTACGTGCTTACACCCATTTCCTTGTAAACGACCGCCTTGTTAATATTGCATTAGCACTTAAAGGAACAACAGCCCATAATCGATTATTAGACAGCTTCTTAGAGACATCGAATGTGTACGAATCAGAAAGGGGCATAAATCACAGCATTAACGGGTCAATACTTGTTAATAGGCGGAGCGCGTTGAAATAGATATCATAATCATCGAGCAGACATTAAACCTACTGTATTAATTAGTGGGCATCGCTACTGATTCCTGAAAGCTACTTAAAGCCGGGGCACTGTCGTTGCATAACAACGTGGGAAAAGCTATCGAGTGAATGGCAATGAGAGAACATACATTACCGCAGCGCTGATGATATCATATCGGTCAAGGAAACAGTCATAGGAAAACCTTTGACTTGTCGAAAGCTTGCGTTTATTGAATCTCGTATAGAGATTTAGTAACTGCAAGTTGTATGTAAATGATATCACAGTAATGAAGCTTTGTAGAGGGTCGCCTTGAGGCGGTTAAGTAAGCCCGCGCATGGCAAACAAGACCGTGCGTACGACTTATTTTAAATAACCAGCACAACCGGCGACTATTACTTGGAATCAATCACTACCCATTAAATAATATTGCATTCCATAAACCGGGAGCATTCCTAGGGTTTTATCGACTTACCTATCCAAGGCATAATTATAATCGAAAAATAATAAACATAATGCATTCGTGGAATGTGTCCACAAAGACCATTGCAATTTCAGTGTTTCACTTTCGCCCATAAAACTCGTGTGTAAATAAGCGTGTAAAATTTAATTCCTCGCGGCACATACAGAGAATGTTCTATTATACGAATGTGCTGGTAACAACTGGAAATACGATAAAAATTAATATCATATTGGTGCTGAAACAAATGTGGTTTTTGATTCACATGAGAATTTTATCTTAATCTCGACATTAAACATAGAGTCTAAATCTGTTTTGCGGGCGGCGTTGTTTGCAACGCTGGTAGACGCAGGTTTCCAAGGGTATGTTATAAAATTGGGAGGTATGCATGTCAACGTAAGCAAATATTATACAAGCCGGTGATGCTCCCGTCTGACACAAGTGCGTTGTATTTGCCTATCACAAACAGAGACCCTGGCGCGTCTGTCGAGTGTGCGAGACAGATAATTCCCTTGCATCTTGACAAATATTTTTAAATAGTACTAACTGTTCTTTAAATATTTTCGATCACGTAGGTACGATGTTGATGAATAATAAAATGTGTATGCTTCTTAAAAAGGTTTCGTAGAAACAACATCGTTGTCAAGTTGGTAATTTAAATATGAATGGAAGAGAATGTATTTGGAATAGAAATAGGTTGTAAAATTTAATTGACACAAACAGAGGCCTATAACATACACCATTTTATTGTCTGCATGTAAACGTATGTATGTTCATAAAGCACACGATGAAATGTAATTTGACTAATATTGACTGTCGCGTACGTTTCTAAAGTATATCCGAATGAAGCATGCAAGCAAAACTAGTCGAACCGTACGCTCCGAAGTTGCAAAACCTGTTGGCAATCCATTTTTACATTTCGATAATCATCGCGGTCACAACCGGAAAGATCGAGTGCTAATATTTAAATTATAGCATATATATATATATATATATATATATATATATATATATATATATATATATATATATATATATATATATATATATATATATATATATATATATATATATATATATATATATATATATATATATATATATTAGGTGTACAAATAAGTTTCCGCGGTTTGTCAAAAGATGGCCCCACCAGAAGGTTATGGAGAAATTGTCAGATGTAAAACGTAAAATCCCAAGTTTAGTCATCTGGCAACACCATAACCTTAAAGTACTAGTGATTCCGTATCAGCATCACGTAATTTTTTTCGTGCAAAAATGTCAAGTTTTATTCCGAATAAGCATCATTTGCGGGAACTTTTGATTTACTTCTTTAATGTGAAAAAATCTGCAGCTGAGGCGCATCGATTGCTTCTAGAAGCATATGGTGAAGCTGCTTTAAGTGAGAGAAGTTGTCAGGAATGGTTTCAAAAGTTTAAGAACGGTGAGTTTGACGTTAAAGACAAAGAACGCAGTGGAAGGCCAAAAGTGTACGAAGACATGGAATTAGAAGTACTATTGGAGGAAGATTCGTCCCAAACGCAAAAAGAACTTGCACTTACTCTACAAGTGACTCAACAAGCAATTTCACATCGTTTAAAATCGTTAGGAATGATTCAAAAACAAGGAAATTGGGTTCCATATGAACTAAAGCCGAGAGACGTTGAACGCCGATTATGCATGAGTGAAATGCTGCTTGCCAGGAATAAAAAAAGAGTTTTTTGCATCGTATAGTCACTGGTGACGAAAAATGGATTCACTACGATAATCCAAAGAAGAGAAAGTCATGGGTTAAGCCCGGCGAACCATCAACATCGACAGCTAAGCCGAATATTCATGGAAAAAAACTCATGCTGTGTATTTGGTGGGATCAGCTTGGTGTCGTGTATTATGAATTGCTGAAACCAAGCGAAACCATTACTGGAGCTCTCTACCGAACACAATTGATGAGATTGAGTCGGGCACTTAAGGAAAAACGCGCCCATTACTACTCCAGACACGACAAAATTATTCTTTTACACGATAATGCTCGTCCACATGTTGCGGCGCCGGTAAAAACATACTTGGAAACACTCAACTGGGAAGTTTTACCCCACCCGCCGTATTCACCAGACTTAGCCCCTTCTGATTATCACCTGTTCGGGTCGATGGCACATGGTCTGTCTGAGCAGCGCTTCACATCATATGAAGACACCAAAAATTGGGTAGATTTGTGGATAGCGTCAAAAGATGAAGAGTTTTTTCGACGGGGTATCCGAATGTTGCCAGAAAGATGGGGAAAAGTAGTGGCAAATGATGGAAAATACTTTGAATAAAACGTAATGTACTTTTCCTTTACAATAAATTCCTAATTTTTTATAAAAAACTGCGGAAACTTATTTGTACACCTAATATATATATATATATATATATATATATATATATATATATATATATATATATATATATATATATATATATATATATATATACACGCTTAAAAAAATTTGCGACAATGTGTGTGGGGAAAAGAAAACAATGTTTTCTTAACCTCCATACTTCCTGCGTATATAAGTTGCGAGACGAGAGAAAGTACTAGTAGTTACATTTCGTAACCCCGCCTTCGGAACAGACAAGAAAATCGATAGTACGAATTGTTTTGTTCGAAGATGTTCCGATAGGTAAACACGGCGAGATGCTCAGATACTCGAGGTTATCCCACGCTACATATACAGAAACTGTTGACACCAATCGAATGCTGAATACATCTCTTACATTTAAAAAAAAACACAATACACCATCATCAATCTGCGTATCGAGGTTTCGAAACAAATTCGAGTGCGCGACCAATATTAATGTATTGAGTTAATGTAAAACTGGTAATTTGTAACAGTTAGTTAGTTCATCATTCGCTAGCGCATCATCTGTTAATATCGATATTATAAATATTATATGAGTAAATTACTCGTATATTATTTATAATATTCGAGTATCGATATACTCAATTTAATAATAGTAAAAACAGAATAGCAAAGGTAAATAACTAAACGCTCTCTTTGCACTCTTTCTTTCTTTCTTGCAAACATACACACAAAATTAAGTACACTTGTATATAAATATACATTAAATTTATTATTTAATTGCGTTTCTCTCGCAACTTCTTTCCTCGCACCACCAGTTTGTGGAATCAGCTACCCTCGGCGGCCTTTCCGAACCGTTACAACATTGGAACCTTCAAAAAACAAGCCTATACATACCTAAAAGGCCGGCAACGCTTCCGCGACTCCTGCGGTGTCGCGGTTGCCCGTGGGCGGCGTTGATTGCTTTCCATCACGCGACACGCTTGCTCGTTTGCCCTCCTATCCCATAAAAAAAAATATTTATAACAGCTGTTTCTCATTTAGGTGGACTAACGATTAATTTCCTTTTTTATATTAAAAGTTAAAACGAAATGAATTGTAAATTATTTTATTTATTACTGATTTACTTATATGACTGTATTTCTGTTTTCGGTTTCAAACTTTCGGTCCTGGAACTTTTTTCTAGACTTATCACTTATTCAAAAGTTAAAATCTGGAATCATCATACGCCTTGTTGCAAATGAAAATATAGTGAGAAAGAAAGAAAAAAACACACGTAAAGTACGAAAAGATTTTTGAAGATCAGTAGATTCTCATATAAAGGGAAATAAAAATAATCATTTTAATACTTTGTTAATTAAAGGAACACTTTCATAAAATTGAAATCACTTAAAGGATGCCAAACAACGCTCAGCACGAATCCAAGTGCGTTAGGCGCGCAAAAAAAAATCCTTTCGCGATAAGCTACTTGATGTGTATACGGAACGAATCATAATGCTAATATTGTAATTAAGATAATATCTGTGTAGAGCCGGTTCACTAGCATTTGAACGAGAATGGCACTAAATTACACGTACCCGGAAGGAGGGTTACTCTAGAATGCCCCGGAGATCCAGTTCAAATCAATCGCTTACATTATAATGCAAAAATAATGCAACAAAACTGAAAGCACCATAAATATCCCATAAATACTGCATTAAATAGATATAGAAACCGCGCACTATCGAACTGAAGACGGACGTTCGTAATGCGTACGTGAATAAGGCATAGTTGACGTGGTTTCGCCATTCAAAGAAATACGAAACCAGTCGTCAGCTTTTAAAATCCTAATACGAGATAACGATTCTCGAAATGAGGAATTTGAAATCCGAGACATTCCAGCAAGCTTATAATATCCTTACGGAATTCAGGTCACTTAAATTTTTGGATACATTATCGCTTTTGTATTTTTAAGGGTTATTGTTTAAAAGGTGTTCAACCAGAATGAGGCATTAAGTGACGCAGACATTGAACCTGACGTGTGTTGACCCCCGCGACATCGCTCACAGGCAGCTTGCTCGAACACCTATGATTCAGTCTCCTTTCGAAGTTGACATTTTTAACTTAGTAATAAAGTAAATAGTGACATCACGTGTATTTTATATCTTCCTCCGCGACATTAAGCACAACCTGATTGTATTAAATAGTAAAAACGCTTGGGACGTTATTCAACGCCACAGATTATTCTAAGTATATTTCAAGTCGTGATTCTCGTAGGAATGCATGCGAGTTTAAAAAGATGCTTCGTGCCAAGACAAAACGGGCGCAAGCCAGCGAATTAACCAATAGGTATTGTCGTGGACAGATTCATTAGATTAGAATCAGTGTAGGGAGCGGTGGCAACGGGCGTGCGCGCACTCGAACATTGGGTACGTCTCAGATTAGAACAGCTTAAATATGCAGTCCCCGTGTTGCACAATTCGATATACATACGTACCACGCTGGGATAGTTAGTAAGCTGCATTTCAACTATTCGATATCAAAACGAAACAAACCACGCCACCTTCATTTCATATTGTCGTCGTCTCTTAACACATGCCAGCGTAGGTAACCATCTATTCCGGTTCTGTGAGACTACTGCGACACTAAACAAGTAAAAATTAATATTCATTACGGTTAACTGCGTACTCCCGTAGCTCGGGAAAGGATAAAATGTTTACAAGTAATAGCTTTAAAGAACTGTAGATAGACGCTATTAAGTATCGTTCTATCATACTTTGTTGGATTCTTTAACAGTTCGAAGAATATTAAGTTATAATATTTTGTATGCCTAAGGCGGGCCACACACAATTTATTGACGATTTTGAGGTCCATTAAAGTTTTCGGAGCCCACTTTCCTTTTTGGTTTTTAGACAAATATCAGGTTACGTGGCTGACGGCGACGTTAAATAATAACGAATAAAATCTTGTTTTACCATCCAATACAAAGACATAATTGTGATCGTCACGCAACACAGTAAACCTAAAATGTAAATGAATACAATGTTCGAAAGCTATTGTGGTCGTGAAAATATAAACGAAAGCGATCAAATTTTATACCCATAGGATTAAAAATAGATACATTACAGTTCCATATCATAATTTTATTCTATATATTATATTTTAAAATAATACAAAAATTTCGCTGAAAATTATCGCAACATTAAAACCCAAATAGTTTATAAAACTCTGGAATAATTAATGGTCAATATGGATTAAAGTTCCTTTAAATTTCTGAGTAAACAACCAACCAATACTTAATTAAGCGCATATATCAGAGCACTCATTTTAATTGCTTACCAGTCAATTAAAGTAACACACATTGAATTGGCGCAGTATGAGAAAGCTCGCAATGTTTAGTGTGCGCTTAATAGCTCAATCTCTTTTACATATATGTCTATCAGGTAGTCGTAACTTTTTGTTTTACAATTACGTAGTTTAATGATGGTTTACATTTAGAATGGGAACAGCAGCTAAGCAGAACTTACGAAAGCCGTCATTTAGTTAATCGTGCATATGTTTTTTAAAGTGGCAACGATTGTTTTCCATCAAGTGGCACGTTTGTTCTACTTCATATCCTATAAAAATATTGTGCTTTACAGAAAAATGTAATGAATAAAAAAGGCACACTAAGGTACGTTTCTTTATTGAGGTCGCGCGGTCTATAAAACAACAGTGATTTTCTACATCTTAAATAAATCTTGGAACTTAAGAAAAAGGGAAAACATATAATAAATTCTAAAAAAATTATATGGGCGTGTCCCGCATAGGTCGGTTAAAATACGCGGCGCTATGTGCGGGCGAGTGTCGTTGCCGCCGCGCCGTCTGCCGCTTCTCTAACCCACTTATACACCTGATGTAATTGACACTATCTACATCCGAATGAGTCCTGTTCCAGCGAATAATCTGTTACAAATATCAAAATAAAAACACGTGGGTAGTAAAACTAACTATAACAACTACTGTAAATATTTCTAACACTACAGCAAACATTGAATGAACTCAAGTAAAAATTCACACGTTCTCTTTCATAATTTATTTATTTTATTTAAAATAATCACAGCCACTTTATGTAACTGTTTCATGACATATAATACATAAATTTATTGAAAAAAGAAATATTAGTGATTCCCGTGTTATTTCATTGTCACTAAAATAAATTTGAAATTTAAACAGTTTTTATTGTTCAATACAAATTCGCAAAGGCAACTGTGGCACATAATAATATTGTATTGATTACTCGTGAAACGTGATTGGATGGCTGATAGAGAGAACATATTGTGCGACAACTGAGAGTGGAAAGGTGATTCAACTATGCGAGATGCGAAAGGAGGACGAAGAGTGACATGACCTAATGCAAGCTGATAACGACATCCAGGAACACTCCTCACTATCTACAGTATATCAGCATACATACTTTAAGTAAACGAGAGAGATACTAACATCTATTACACAAAGTTACAATTAGTTCAAAGACCAAAATGACTGTGACGAAGCGATCGACTTTTTGTTTCAATGGTCACGGATTCAGTAACTGGGTTGGGATATATGTGTGGCCTAAAGCTATTTATTTCATCTCATATCTAGAAGTCTCACCAATCCACTTTGAACAAGCGTAGTTGGTTAACGTCCATTCCTCTTGAAATGGGCCCCTGTGCTCAAAATTGAGACATACTAGACATTGTAGACTTACGACAAAATCTGATAAAACATAATAACGACAAGGATGACGGGCGTTTCGTCCTTCGAACATAAATGGGTCCCGTTGACAGATGATGCCCCAAAAGGCCTGCTTCAACGAACTCTTCCTTCAACATGAAAAATAATTAGCTTGAACAAGATAAAAATAAATTTCATGTCCAAAGGCTGTAATTATCTTATTAAAATGAAGGGTCTCAGACTTAAGTTTCTCCAGAGAGGGCGACGACAATTGTCGCATATTTCAAGTGGTGAATCATCATACAAGAACGAATCGTGCCGCAAAAATTACTATTACTTGCGTGTGAACATTCCGTAAACACATACTTAAATTTTTCAAACAGGTAATCGCGACACACGCACACTATGACTATGTCGCTGCAAGCCTACACGTTCAAACAACGGAATACTATCTAAAGTGTGTTACGGAACAATTTACGTACGGTCCAATTATGAGCGAGATAACTGAACTACTTTTCATGCGAAATCCTTCAAATGAACGCTGTAATTGAGCGGTGTTAAGGAAATGAAATGTTCTCTTCACAAGAGCGTCGTCACACCGACCTCTTTCATGTATCAATGATAGTCAAAGGCGTGACTAAGAACACTATTATGATGTTAATATTAGACTAAAAGGATTTTACAACCAGCTATTTGACTTAATCTGCTATTTATCTTTATTAAATATCTTAGGCCTGTATGGGCACGGCGGTGGGTTGGGCTCTATGCGGATTATGGACTTCGACGCATTCATTACATAATACAAACGTCATCCATGTTGCTGGCTTTAAATTAGAAACCTTGGAAATTTGACTAATATATATTTGTCCGTATTCTATCGGTAATTACAACTCGTATTTTTTAGATGATATACCGTTAAAATCGATTGATAAGCGATAAAAACGAGCGTACCGCTGGTATACGTTATATAAATTGAATGCATTCTACACAAAACGTTTCGTCACTAAAAACGTATACAATAAATGATAGACGAACTCAACAATAATGAGATACGACGTGGAATCTTGACTGATCGTTTTGTAACGTTCCAACGTATCTTGTCGTTTGTAAACCCAAAACGAAAAAGTATTTGGACATCTTCCGTCCGTACGTTTTAATTTAACAACGGAAGCTGCATGACTCAGCAAGAAAAATTCAGATTTGTTTTCACCGCTCGCCCTGCACTGAGACGTCTATCTATTTTGATTTTATTTATTTAATTGATAGAAAGTACAATATTATATTATAATACATATGAGCCCAATAAACCTTATTGGTTTTTCCTGGGCCCAGATCCCTCTCAATTTAATTAAATAATTTATTAATCGAATAATCTATAAAAACATAAATCATAATATGACAAACTTATCTATTAACTGGTTTAAATCTTATGAAATAAATGGCGATCTACATATGTTTTGAACGTTCGGATTCATTGGATATTAGCGATTGTACCATTACTTTATACATATATAATAAAATTCGATATGGTATCTTATATGACATTAAATAGTATCTGCTCAATATAGGTCGCAAATCGTTACATATTTTATTAATATGGTTTTTTTTTACTATCGATCACACTCGTATATAAGAGTTACATTTGTGTATTTTTTTTTTCGTGAATTCTGTAGGTACATATTATATATTATAATTTAGTAGCTCAATCACTTTATTTTGACATTTTGACATTTAGAATAAGGGAGGCATGTAATAGGAAATGTTACGAGAGAAAGATATGTGGAAATAAACGTGACCTCATCAGGAAGTCCTGCGGCATAATGGGACATGGGAAGGACGTGCAGCCAATTATGACGACTTTACATTATCTGTAATTTGAAACTCTTCCTTTATTCCATATTTTAATGTATCAATAATTAAAGAAATAATTTATTTTACATTTTTTTTACATGTTTTATTACAAGATCTCAGCACCTGGAAGTGCGCCGTAGCCGCATTGGCTCGCCTCCAGTTCCACTGAACTTTGACAAGAAGTAGACTGTAAATTGCTGCTGTAAATGACTATTACACATCCTTCCTGCGCTCTCATCTATTACAAACATATACTCAGCATGAATTAGTATACATTACTAACTTTATATTCATTCTTATTGAATATTTAATTAAAAACACATCACACGTCAAGTTAAATTACATGCCAATATATTCCCTTTGATTTTTCTTCATAAATGTGCATACCTGTCTTGCAAGTCTCAAATGCGGTGAGGTCGACGTTCTCCCAATACGTGCATTCCTTTCCCTTTCTGAATTTTTGATTGCCTCCAGGCACAAAACAAGAACATAAATGTAATAAGGGGTTTCGAACAATAAATTTCACTTAGCGATATTCTTTTACTTTGTTGGGGCATATTAAACGGGGTTTTCTATAAATAAAAGTGATCCACATGTTTGTCCTTTTAGAAATACATTTATATCAATCAATACTAAATATGTACAATCACTGCTGTCGGCGAATACCGCCTGCGTACAGACGTATCGGCCTAGTTGGAGATCGATTTACGGTACGATACATATCACAGGGGATGGACACAAATGTTCCGTGTACGTTACCAAAATTAGTTCGCCTACGCGCCAAATGATAACACAATAGCAGCTCTTCGAGTTACAAAATTATTTGCCTACCGCGCTTCGTACGGTGAGCAGCCGAGTTCCTGAGGCACTAATTAATTGACAACGATCTGGTCATTTTTGTTGAGACCACCTCCTAGGAAACATAGTACGGGACGCCTCCCGGTCAGATAATGCAACGATATCCGTAGCTTAACTGGCAAAAACTGATGCATGAAGCAGGGCGTCTTATATTCAGTAGGTGGACTACCATGAGCTGAATATGTTGATATATTAATTAAAACTATCAAGTGGAATTAACAGACAAGCTACGCTAAAGCCCCCTTTTGAACTGCTTGAATGGGATTGGATAATGCTTCGAGAAAAAGTGTGTTTAGTGCCATGCCTATAAAAGATGTAATCAAGGAGCGTGATGGACGTCACAATAGTGTCCCGGCAGCAGGATTACGTAACGAGCAGACATCTGAAGGCTGATGAAAGCTTGACTCCCCTCGGGCATGTGGGCGCAGTTTGACAATCTGACAGCCGGGGTCCACGAACTTCGCCGGAACGCAAATAAATAGATGCACATAACAGGACGAGCACACCTGCCGTTCGTCACATCGCTGGAATAAACAATGCGTAACAACATGCGCAGCGGATCGGGCAAGCACGACTTATGTTGCTCTGTGATCATGATCTCGTGTTTTTCTTCCGGGACTCCATTGATGTAGTGAGTGGACTCGTAAACGCTTTATCAGATTACCTATTTGTTATTGGAAACAATGCCCGGAACGTAATCGTTAACTGATTTGACCCATTTTATCTATCGTAGGAAGAGACTTTGTGTTCTTTAAGTGAACATGCTTTCTTGATCTCTGGATACCAGTGGGCCGTGAAGAAGTCCCGCGATTATTTAGCGTGTAAAAAGAACCGACAAACTAAGTAACGAAGTAAACTAACACAGACACTAATCATTTAACATATAATATAGAAGCGTTAATAAGTTCCAGATTTACAGTTTCCTGTCGATGTGTTAGTTCCAACGCACGGCTGGCATAGCTTAATGCCAGCGAAATAAATTTCCGTCATATTCTTTTTCCCGTCAATTAATTGCTGTCGTATATTTCATGTTCATCAATCATCATCTTGGTTAATTACTTGACCTGCAAGCCGTTACTGAGAGGCGATTGCGATTTTATTTGTTTGAAACATGTTTTTAATGTAGACGATCTAATCACCGTCTTTTAGTGTTTTTGATGTAGTTAGTGAGGAAAAACATGAATAATCTTGAGATATTTAATTGGATTTTCTCTCAATAAACTTAATTTTAAATGTTTATTTTGTTTACAGACTAATATTTAATTTAACAGCCAAGTAATTACTTCAGATCGAAGTGACGATACAAATGACACAGTGTGGAAGAAATATATTCTCAGAAATATTTTCAGATGTTTTTTATGGGAAAGGAAAACAAACGTTGCATTGCCTGATGGAAAGCAGTTAATGCTACCCATTGGCATCTGTAACACTATAGGCATTGTATGGTAATTTGCCAATTAACTTTTTTTAAAAGAGAAATAACTTGGAATAATAATTAATTTTTAATTACTTGAGATGTGAAACTATTAGCAAAAATTAACGAACAAGTAAAAATTATAGTTTAGATTGTATTTCCGTCGCGGCAAATGTTAAGTGTGTCGAATGCAAGCGCAAAGACGTATAAAAAAAAGAACTGGCCTATGTAATAGTATTGTAAAATAGGTAGATTGTATTTGCGGTTACCGCAGAAAACCAAGTCTCCGAGGGTCGTGGTCACGGCGGTAATCGTCGTCTTCCCGTGGCTTTTACCTTTGGATTCTAAAACACTGTCACCGTTCTCGTTGCTTTATACTTATTTTAAGATCTGATTGTTCATATTATACTTTTATAACATGCATTTAAATTGTCTTCTGCTTCATTATCATCATCAACATTCAAAGATAACATCAAACAAAGCACATAGTTGTGAATATGTATTATTATCAATACAGCTGTAACAATCCACCACAAGATGTGGATCACCGTCCAAATACGATCCAATCACAAAAAGGTTAGCCACACTTTATAACACCGATTGGAGGATGGGAGGGTAGATTGGTTTTTATTACTCAGATACTACAACAGCGCATTCAAAAAGATTTATTTAGGTAAATAATTACAGAACCATAGGTCCTCAAAATCGAATCGCTTAATCGAATAGAAATAGATCACGAAATAAATCGCTTTCTATAAAACTTATATGAAGAGATCATACTTTTTAATCGAACATGGCTCTCAATAATTTGATATCATATTCTATTTTTAAAATGAGTTAAAAGTAATCACAAATAGGAGGCGAGTACTAATATGGGTGACTCAATCATAGCATTTGAATAAGTGGGCCACCGTCGTGCCAGACATGTATGATGTTTAAATATATGTATGCAGTTAGGATATCTAGAAATAAGCGGTTGTCTGAAGCAAGAATATCATATGCACATACAATTTAATATCATATAATCTTCAAAATCGGAAATACAATGGTATGGTAGTCTTTTTCTCGTAATATTTTACAAGATACACTTATGTTAGACTGGGTTGGTACCTACTGACGAATCGATTGATTGCCGATATATGTATTTAAATTAAATAATCATGTTTTTGCACATACACTTGAAACACTAACCTATACCTATATATATAATGAAATAATAAAGTAAACCTTGTTACACTCACGGCCCTACATTAAGTATCGTTGTCTATTGGCTGAGTAAACATTTATAAAGCGTAGAAATATTTGAACAAGTGCGGGAATCAAACTTAAAACCCTGGGCTCCGAAACCGTATCATGCAACCGAAGGACCATTCAGAGTTTAATTATGTTAACGGCGCAATTTACGCTTGTATAATTTCCATGCATCCGAGTCTGTTGGTAAATATCCAATAACTTCATTATGTTGAAGCTGTGCATTGAAGAACCAGACCCCTGTTATTTTATAATTTAAAGAAATGTATCAAATGTAAATAACTGACTGAATATATAGAGACTACAATATTTATAATGAATTTTACTTGAAAAGACGATTACAAACAATGTAACCTACATTGTTTTTACATAGTCTAAACCGCAGTAAACGGTAAATGCAAAAAAGCGCTAGTTTACTGTCAAATAAGTACATTATTTTGCAGGGTAAAAAACGATCTGTTTACACACTTTTAAAATTTATAAGACTTGTTAAATGTGATGATACCTTAAATCCCACCACTTTCGGGAAGTATTTGACTTCCTGAAGATGATCCTACTCAAATGACTAAACTAATTATTTGACTACCACATGATTAACGTAATGAAGTTCTCATTTTTTGATTCGATAGAATTCAAAAGTTTCATCTAATTGAATGACGATACAGTATTGTATGTTTTTCTCAAAATTTCTTTTTGCGCACCACCTTGTAAAACCTACTTCTATTACTACTACTGTGGAAGCCAACTGCAGCGGTATTTCCGAACCGATACAACTTTCTCTAAAAATCCGACAGTACTTGGGCAACACCTCTGGTTTTGGAGATGTCTGTCGGCGGCATTGTTTGTTTTTCATCAGTCAACTCTTTTACTCTCCAATTCCAAAAATGGACGGCAAGTATGTAATTAACGAATCCTATTCATATCTAAAAATCCTACTAATATTATAAATGCGAAAGTTTGAGAGTATGGATGTATGTTTGTTACTCATTCACGAAAAAACTACTGGACGGATTTGGATGAAACTTTACAGTAATATAGGTTATACATCGGAATAACATAGGCTACAATTTGTAATGATTTTATGTAATTTTGGTCGTAATATAATTTTACTATTAAGTAAAAAAATATATATTTATTTAAAATGATCCGTTACTAATTATTATTAGTAAATTTATTGTGGCAGACCAAATTCCACGCGAGCGAAGCCGCGGGCAAAAGCTAGTTGAACTATAAAGACATATAGTAGACGGCTGCAGTGACCGTGCGTATAAAGAAGCGAAGGCCATACATATAATAAATCACCTACGGACCTGTTACATACGTATTGACATACGACATTTTGCAGGCGGGGCGATGTTAAGAGTGGCCGTGGCGGCGCTAGCGTGCCTCAGCGTGGCACGCGCCTCGCCAGCCGAGTCGCACGGCCTCCGAACATACACTCAAAACGCGTACAACCCCAAGGTACAAGTAACATAAGCCCTTTTTATTTCTTTTCTTCGTTATACTTTAGTTATCTATACGTTTTTTTTTTTACGACAATGGTTACTATGGCCTTCAACCAAATGGATGAATTTTAGATAGCTCATCAAGTTTTTGATTTGACGAAGACTTTCCCAAGAATTCAAAATACATATATTCAAAACATTGTAGAAAGCAAGTTATTAGTGTTAAAGTATATGGATAAGAAATTTACTACTACTTAAGTGATTGACTTGAACACAATCCAACAAAAATAATTCTCTGGCTCCTTTTGAATCAACACAATCTTGTTCTTATTTGTTGAACCTTGATCATTTTAAAAATGGGTAGCCAGTCTACCGGGATACGCTTATGATTCAAGGAATTCATTTAATATATTTTATAACACGTTGCTATATTTATTATTATTATTTTAATTGCCCCGAGGGCTCTCACCTTAACTTGGTAGTCCCAACATTCAAAGCAAACGGCTGGGGTTTAGAATAGTTATTTCTATTATAGCTTTACTTTCCACACTTTTTTTACTAATAAGTCTTGAAGGTGATTCTAGATTTGTCCTTTTTAGATAGCCTCTTCCATCATAATTTATCTCTTTCTGTCTAGGGCTTAGCTCGTTTTGTTTTTCCCTGCTGTTTTTACGAAGTTATTTACCTATCTTTTCCTCTGTATTCTTGATGCTTATTACATGCAATATGTTTTATTTTCAGGATCTAAACAGTGTGCTAGCAAGTATCGAAGAGCGGCTGCAAGTTCTGGACACAATAAGCGCCGTGCAGGCGAAACAGGCACGCCGCCTAGACGTCATTCAAGATAAACTGGGTGCGTGCAAAATTATAAAATCATACGAGATTTATAAACCGTAATAACATAGTGGGTTCTTAAACAGGATGTGTTGAAAATAAAAAAATATATTATTTTTCTTTTATTTAAATCCAGCTATTGTGATCAACGGTGTCCGAGTTACATACATTTTCTATTTATTTATAGTGATCATTGATTACAAGAACAGTTGCTTAGGAAAACAATCTTCATAACAACCATGTGTTCATGCGTGGGGTGGTTATTGGAGGTGATGGTATTATATCATTTCAAAAACTTCGCGGTATTGGCCATAATAACTATATTGCAATTTGAAATTGCAATTTTTGTCGAAAAAGGATAGAAGTGGTCCACAAAAAATCAGTTGGTGAGAATCACACCTAATTGCATGTAGGCCGCCGACAAGTGGTGTTGAAACAAACCAAGTATTCCTGCTTCCACACAAACCATTGGAGTTGGGTCAAGTTTATGTTAAATGCGGGAATGGTAACAAATACACTCACTTTAGTGTATTCATTGCCTATTGGCATACATCTCGTATCATTCATACTAATATTTTTAGACTATAAACTACACAAAATTAAAACCATGCGATTTATTACTTAGATGTTTAAAACATCAATAATGCATTATATACTGGTAGGTCTGGGCAGACATTGTCCTGCCACGAATCTGAAAGCAATATTTTAATTAATAAAAAATACAATTTTAGATCTCGAGCACAGCGCCATCTATCAAAGTATTCTATCTGTTAAACCGGTTGCACGAGTTCGGAGATAAGCGTATATGAACAGTGATTTTATATATTACTAATGGGCCCGGGCAGAAGTCATGCCATAAACCGCCGTTAAAAAATATATTTTTTATATCCCTTATAAAAATATTTTTTTATATATAGACAACAGCGGCATTTATCTATCGGGTCGAAAAGTATCCTATCTTGCAAGCTGAAAACAAACTGAAAATAAAAACAAAACGTTATTGAAATCGGTTGGGCAGTTTCGGAGTTTAACGAGGCGGAGATATTTTAGACTATGTTAATTTTATTTTAAATTAGTTATTAAAATACCTTCATACAGAACTTTTATCCACTATATAGTAGTAAACCCCCTTAGGAAACGTTATATGAACTGATATGTAAAAAAAAGAAGAAGAGACCTACATGAGAGAACATTAAATAGATTTATAAGGTGCTACGCTACCTCGATAACATGAGATATTTCAGGGGTGTAGTCCACACCCTCCTGCCTCTGCCACCAATTTTACCACCGTCCTGCCATTGCGCCTTGGCTGCAATTGTGTATTGATTTAATAAAGGAGGATTGGCAGGATATCCAGACTCACAATAAATAATAACCTATAAGCCTTACATTCACGCTCGTACGGAAATTGAACCAGGGACCACTGAGTCCATATATTTTTTCAAACTTTATAATTTATAAGTTGAAATGAGAACCAAATATGTTATTATAATTATAGACATTGTTTGATTTAAGCGTGTGATTTTTGATGACTGAAAGCTGATAGCATGGTTACCACAAGAAATGAATTTTTCATTTACCTCCTACGCCTTAACTTTTTAAATCTAGTATTTTTCATATTTTTTTTTCCGTAAGAATAGTTTTACGGGAGAGGGGTTAGGTTGTTAAATAGGGGATGACACTATTTAAATTCGTCGTTAGCAGCCTGTTCGATGGGAAATCGAAATCTAGTCATAAAAGCGAATAAAATGGCAATATCTTCAAAGATTCTTGGCTAATGCGCCATGCACCATTGTGTCATATACAATCTCAGTGTTTAAACTCTGTTTCAACTTTTGCAACAACACCCATATGTCAGTCGCAATTACACAAAACAGGGGCGACGTCCAATCAATTGGCATCAAGGGCCTGATACAGCGGAACATCAATGTTAATAAATAAATGCAAGGAGCTTACTAGGATAAGCTTGCTAAGGAGGAAGTCCTAATAGATTTTTAATTGATTCCATATCGCGTGGTGACAACATATCGAATAGATGACTTTCTTTTTCTACTTGACTCTATTTGAGTTGCAAAACCCAATGTTAAATAGGAAGTCCTAATAGATTTGTAATTGATTCCAGATCGAGTGGAGACGACGCTGTCTTTGAGGTTAGAAAGGGCACAATTGGCAGCGGAAAGGCTCGAACACCGTCTGCATATGTTACAAACTAATGTACAGGTCTGTTAAAACTAAATATGTTTATAATTAAATTAATATTGCTCATTCATTTCCTGTCAAGTGCCGATGGCAATCCTCAATTTTATTAGGGCATTGTGTTGAGCCATTCCAAATTTTCTGGCCAAGCTAACTAAGAAATGTCTTCTGTAACGGAATCTATACGATTTATACAAGTTTTAATTATTTCGACTAAGGCGATAGATATTACACAAACGATTGAATAACATTTAGAGATATATTTTTTAAGTTAGGCAAGTTTCGCTTAAGAAATATTTCCATATACCTAGCCATCACACCTAGCAAAAGATAATGAGCTTGATGTGCCCCCAAATAAAAATACAATAAGAAAAACAAATACAAAAATAAAAATACAATAATTTTTTCGTCGTGCATAATTTTAAGCCAAATATTTTGTATCTAAGGATGCTGCATTTAGTCTGAGGACTTTTTTAAACTCAGTCAAATACATTAATTGTTCTCCTGATCTAATAGTAATAAATTTCAATTGCAGACATCTATTAAAGAGAGCAGCGAGAAGATAGAGCGTAGCCAAACAAAAATTGCTGAAATTGCTCGGAATTTAACCAATCATATTAATTCTCATACACATTTACTGGAGAAGGTAAGTACAGTCACCACTGTAGGTAAGAAATGATTATAAGTTTTAAATTTAACTTTAATACATAAATGGCTAAGTAACGAAGCCGCCGCTTTCGAAAAGTCCATGATCGCGGGTTCTAATCCCGAATCGGAATGGATGCATGACATACAAATATTTGTTCTTAGTCTGGATATCATACCAACCCGCCTTGGATAAAGCGTGGTGGGTTAATGTCCATTACCCTAGAAATCGAGACCTTCCTCCACTCTTTCAGTAAAAAACACACATAATTATTTTTCCATTTTTGTTTGCTTATTTGCTAAGTAAAAATTCTGACTGTTCACTCTAGAAGTAACCTCAAACCCCAAAGATCTGGTAACTTCAAATCTTAGTAAGTACTACGTTATAACCAGGTTTTTCAATGTCCTGTAAAATTAAATTAGAAGTCAATACTAAGTTTTGAAATGGAGCAGCATTATAAGTGTAAAAATTGAAATAGGTCAGCGGAGCATACGTCGAGACGTGGCACCGAGGGATCTTGGTGGAATCGCTTATGAGGGACGGTCTCGCACTAATCAACGTCACGCGCCGAGAACTGGCCGACGGACTACGAGCCCTCGCTAGAAGGCAGCGGGACGCGCGGATTAATTCTGCCGATCTGGAAGCAGCCTTCTCAAGGCGAATCAACGACAACACTTACAAAATTGATTTGAAGGTAATATGTCCGCTCTTATTTAATATAATAATATTTCCTGTGCATTTGCATGTGTACATGACCCCATCTATAATTTAAATAAATAAATTAATTTCATTGCTAAACTATTCATTTGCTATACAGGATGTCCCAAAATTTTAAATTCATAGTTTAACAAATAGGAATTCTAGGAAACTTGGGGCAATTGTGTCATAATTTTTAATGTAATTCTAAATGTTATTTAATTTAGGGTTACGGTTCCAAAGTTTAAATGAACAAAAATAATAAAAATTAACCACAATAACCAAAAAATGGTTACAGTTTGACCAAATTTCTAGGTTTTATAATTTTCAATTTCCCATAATTTTCAAAGTGCATGGGATAGATTTTTTTTCTGATTTTTCTCATGATGATTACAATCAATCCTGTTACCCCGTTACGGCTTGACGTTGAGTTCTGGGACATTCTGTATATCTATGTGCGAGTAGTTTCATGGCAACTTTGGTACTTGGACTTAATCGCAAGCAAAGATTTTTGAATTTATGGGGAGACGCGAATTATCTTCGTTTCAGACAGCATTAACATTTGTCTTCCTGTTCTCAAAATTGATCTAGCTTTAAATAACTGAGTGTTCTTTGTTTTTATAGTAATAGATTTTTTCACGGTTAATAAATTTTTATTTCAGATGCAAGAAGTCCTAGACACGCAAAAGCGCTTCGTTGACTCTTGCCAGAGAGTGCAACTCGATGACCCTACACATGTAGCAGACGTACTCGACAGACTCATCGATTCACTAATTAATAAGTACGTAAACAGCTATATTCTAAATAGTCTTGGAGGTAACGTTGCATTTTAGGTGATGTTTTTACGCCGATTCCTTGCTACTTTTTCAATAGATCTCGAATGACTTATAAGTAAACCATGCGTCAGATGACGCACCTGCGGTGGGCGTGGGATTGGGAGGTTGCGGAAGTGGTAAAAATAATTCAAGTAATAGTACGCCGGCTGAAACTTTTTTCATAAATAGTTGTCGTCATAGTGAGCTGAAAAAAAATCGTCAGCTGCATCGTGGAGAGGAGACTACGCGTCAGCTGCTCGCATGAACTTGTAAAGTTATAGTATTCTTGGATAACTTGGGATACTGATCGATTGTCCTCTACTACGTACTTCATTTTTGACCTTTAAAGAACACAAGGGGCGTCTAAAAGGACATTTACAGGGTCCCACACGTTATGTACAATAAAAATGTTATAAAATAAAATGTGATTGAAGAATGAACAATACAATAGTAGAATTATCCAATAAATTATGTCACTATAAGCAATAGTTATAAAGACACATTGAATAAATAAAAGAAACGTCTTTGCTGCAGTGAGAAAATAAAGATTTTATTTATTTATTATATAGACGTATTCTTGACGGGATCTTTTGAATATGTCTATCATTTACATTTCAACATCTTTAAACAAAATAAAATGTCTATATAAACGATGTTGTCAATGATTAATAGGTAGGTAATGATGTTAACAACATTTCACCATAGCTTTGTACAGCTATAGGCGTGTGATACACACATCACCAAATATAATTATAGATATTTTTTAACCGTGTTCATGTCTGTTTTTACCTAAAAAAACAACATTGTTTTTTCATACATACATACATTCTTTAAACATTGTGTATATAGAATTTCTACCGTTCATTATAATACAGAAATAATTGTTAACAGAACCGCTGCAACATTCCACGAGCTGCAAAACATTCAAGTTACCATGCGCAACCACGACAACAAGATCATGAAGTTGTTGAACAATGGAAGACCCATGCAGGTATAATTATAAACAATAAACATGTTAAATTGTACCAATACAGTCATCAAATTGAGTTATAATATACATAGTGTTAGAGCCACGCCGCAGAAGAACACTTGTCAAGAATGACATAACATTTGTCTGTAGCATGAATGGGTCGACTCGCCCGGGAAAGTACCACACTTCTGCAGAAAACCGGCGTCTGAGTGGTAGCTTAGCTACCGCGCTTCGTATAGTTAGCGGCTGAGCTCCCATCACCCTCCCCCTCCCACTTCCATAATGACACTTTCCTCAAAGATCGGCACCGCTTCCGCACTGTTTATGGGCGGCGTTGGTTACTTCCCATCAGGTAACGTACCGGCTCGTTTGCCTTCCTATCCCATAAAATATTTATCCATCATTATACAGCTATAATATTCCATGGCTGGGCATTGGCCTACCTTAAAATGAGCGGTGTTGTACTGATCCTCACGCTTGGCAGGATCATTGGGATCATCTATAAGCCGTGTATTGCTATGTTCCATGATTGTGATTTATAAGATTTGGCATTGTTTTAGTACATGTGTTTTAGTTTTTACGTGACAATGGTATAGAAAATACACTAAGCACATTTTAACTTTAGTCAAGTCTATTTCCAAAAAAAATCTGTGCATATATCAACCTGACTGGCTCAGTGTCGAAGTCATCACCGATTTCCCGCGGATCCACCTTGAACAAGTATAGTGGCCTAATGTCATTCCTCCAGAAATGAAGGGGCACGTGCCGAGCAGTAGGACATATATGGGCTGTGAAAAAATCTATTTTAACTAAACTAATTTTATAATTGTATTTGCAGTCGGATGTTACATGTAGACGCTTGGAAAGTCTTTTCCGAAACGCATCGCATACAATCGTTAAAGAGAACGAATTACAACAGCTGACCGAAAAGTTCATCGGTTTAACTAATAGAGCGGACGCGGCACTGCAAAGACTGGAGGCGCAATTAGGATACGAAAGTGACGAATCAACGCCCCCCTCATCTGACGTCAAAGCGGCAGCAGACCGTCTGCTTCAAAGGCTCAAAGAAATCAAGTAAGCTGGATTGAATCAATAATTACACATCTTCATAAAAAAAATTATTATTCGGTTCAGCTAGAGCAACATTAAAAAAATATTTTCAACAAGAGAAGTCGGAATCTGAATGTCTAAAACACTCATTGGAAATACACAAATTTCATCCCTGATATTTAACTGATTTATACCGGGACATAAAACCGGAACGGAACCCATAGTTCAGAAGTACTCCAACCATCGAGCCAAGCAGTAGTCAGATTCTAAAATTATCAAGTTTCACACCAGGCTGTATCATACACATAAAATTTAAATGTGTCGTCATAAAGATCAATCATCAATATTTTTTCATTTCTATTTTTATTTTATTATAAACTCCTTTGCAAAAACTTTCAATGGATAATATTAATATTTTTAGTATGTTTATTAGCTTATGAATAGAACTTTTATTTTTAGAATTTTTTTAACACTTAAATCCTAGAATCAGTGTTTTAGTCAATGTAAACAGAAATTCGTATATACAAATGTCCATTACATTTGTATGTGAAATTACGGCTACGAGTATTTTTATGATAATTTAATAAAAAAGTTAAGTAAGTTAATAGATAATTTAATAAAAACATTAAAAAATATAATAAATAACGAGTATGACCTCTTTTGATTCCACTAGCTGAGATCACACGTAATCATATATTCACATTTGATCACACGAGCATTATCATCCATTTAAATGGCATCTTCACCAATTACAGTCAGTGCGGGTGTGCATGTTGACAAAGGATTTCTGTTATGTAGCTTTGCGCATTTAGTGAGCCATTTTCAATTAATACTATCTCGGTAAGATAGCTGGAAGAAACGCCCGCTCAAAACATAATAGATCCTCCATCATAAGGGGTGATTTCTTTAAAACACACGTCAGCATAGCGTTCCCCTGGTCTTCGTAACACTCGCCAACGTCGGTCCTCACCATGCAGACAAATTCGAGCCTCATCGAAGAAGAGTACGCTTCTCCAGTAATTTAGTGTTTAAGATAGGCAATTTCTAGCGAACCTCAATCGAGCAATCTGGTGCTCACGGGGTACTTCAGGGGCCCGTGCTGGTCCTCAATTGGGTATATCAGCCGCTAAAAGCTTCCTCCTCACAGTCCATAAGCTAACTTGTGCTTCTTGTACCTCTTTAAGGTTTCTTTTGAGATCCATGTAACTGCATTTGTGGTTTCTCAGCCTGAGTCACTAAAAAGCGATCGTCTCGTAGTTGTGTTTAACGTTTTCTCCCAGAACCTTGCCTTCTCTGAACGGAACCTGTTTCTTGGTATTGTGTCCAGTTTCTTTGAATGGTTGAACGACTCACGTTTAACCGCTGTGAGACATTGGCTACACGCCTCTCCCACCAGCGCTATAATTTTACAAGCTTTTATTGCTTTTTCTGCCATTACAATAAACACAAAGATATCTGTTTTAAGTCACGATAAGTCAGGATTATGTGACAAACATAAATTAGTCTACTAAAAATAACAAGAAGTTAGTTTTAGTTTGATAGACGACCGATTGGCCCAGTGGCGGGGCCTTCCGCCCACAGAGTCAATGGTCGCGGGTCGATTTCCGCATCGGAATAAATATATGTATGGATTTATAAATATTTATTCCGTGTCTGGTAACCCCCCAATCCGCATTTCTTTTCCTTTCTTCTCTATCCTTTCGCTTCCTCTCCGTCGATCCACGGTCTGCCGTGCCAGTGGATGCATGGCTAGGGGCGAGCTTAATCGCAAGCGTGCCGACCATCCCGGGATCGGGCTTCCCCGGGTACTATGGTGCCTTACCTCAGCATGCAGGGATCTGCTGGGGCTAACCTCCATCCTCCCTTGCGCTCGTGGGATTCACTAAGACGAATTTAATATACTTGATTTATTGAAAATGACGGCGAGGTAGTTCGCCACCCATCACGACCTTATTCTCACGAGGGTGAAAAACGACTAATGGAGAGCCGTTTCGCTGCGATGAACGGTAGCGGATGGAGCTCTGTGGTCTCGGCCAACCTCTGCGGGGGATAGGCGTGAATATATAAAATAATAATAAAAAAAATAGGTTTAATTGCTTGATAACCTTCTAACTACAAACCCGCGAAAAACAAGTAAAAATCACAAACTAAAAAGGGATTATTTTTTTAAAAAAACCTAAGCTTCGAATTTGGAATTAACATTCTTTCATACCCAAACTTTACATAAAGTGCTAGTAACATGATTTGTCCATTAAAACCTCTTTAGAACTAAATTATTACTAATAATGCAGAAAAATCAAAACCACCCGTATGTTTTTTGCAAAGGGGTTTATAATTAGTAAAAACGAACTACATTTTGTAATACCAAAAAAGATTCTTCGTTCGATTTTTACTTTTCTTTTGTTTTTAGCGGTATGTTTCTCTGTAGTTAAACATTAGTGTTTCGATAATGATATCGAAGAGAACTGATATAGAGATCGTAATAGTGATTAATGCAATCAGGCGTTAATTTGTAAAAACGTTAATTTTTAATTAATTCTTTTCTAGGATCGGCGAAAAACCAATGTAAAAAATAATCCTAGAAAAGTAATTTTTAATTATCCATCGGCGTCACATTGTTTTCATGCAGCATGAAAAAATTAATATATAAAACAAAAAATAAATAGATTTTCTTTCAAAATTCAAAATCGCATTTCTTAAGACATTTTTTGCATGTTTAAACATGATTATCAGTATTAAAAATATGTATTTTTTTAGAAATGAAGAAGTGTCGGACGAGGACAATGAATACGAGGAAGGAGACCAAGACACGAGCTTTTATGACGACGGTGGTGGTGGAGATATGATGGATGAAGACAAGGAGATTCTAAACAGTATTGAAGGAAAAAGTAAGCACACAGGAATTGTCACAGTAAGACCACCACACCGGAGACATCTGCACAAACATCCATATGATCGCGGACCGAGCAAGAACAAGAACTCCTAAATTTTATATAAGTTTTGTAAAATAATATCTATATTTAACATTTATTGATGTTTCATTTAGTATTATCGTAAGTTGACATTGGTGCAGTACAATTTACTAAGATATTTGAAATATTTTTTTTATTTTATTTCTTCCAAACAATATTAGCTCAATTGATAAAGTTTTCATTTACTATCTGAAGTCGTGGGTTCAATTCTATTATTGGACTATTGATTTGAACTATATTTTCATAGAAAAAGCATTAGCTTACTTATAATTCTAGTAATATCAAAATATTGCAAGTACCAGATGGATGTGAATTGAGGCCTAAAGCATAGCTAACTCCAACAATAGGCTGCTGTAAATAATGATATCTGCAATAGTGGTTGCCAATTCTCCTGTCCAGCATGATAATTTGGGTAAACCCTGTCAGATCGGAAGATGCTCATAAGAATCAATAGTTTGTTAAATGCTATAGATGATAACAATTACTATGTGATGAGAATTAAAGAAAAAATCTGTAAAAAAAGAAATATCGGAAAAAAATTGAAAAAACCCAAAACCTCATCACAATGATTGCATGAAAATTATTCACTTTAAATACTTCAGGCAAAACTTTGACTTGGCCACATATTTGAAATTTTTTATTGAATAGATAGGCAAACAAGCAAACAGATCACCTGATGATAAGCAACCAAGGCCACCCATAGGCATCCACAATACTGAGGGCAATGCAGATGTGTTGTGTAACATAGAGTAAAGATATACATTAATAGCACTAAAAAATCTGTATCCTCATAATTACATATGAGGATATAATTTATAGAGTGCTAATGCACAAGAAGTACCAACAATCAATTGATCAATGAGTACCTAACAAAGTACTATTTGATTCAAGCTACTTCTTCCAGAGTCAAGACCTATTAAAAAATACACAAGTTGCCACACCATATTAAAGTAAATATAAAGTGCCCTTAAAGTTAAAATCATTGTGGTAAATGGCCAATACATAATCAACAAAACTCACAAGGGTGATTTAGAGCTCTGTCCAAAACAAACACAGACTTGAAGTCTTAATTATTTTATTCAGATTCATATTAAGTCTACAAAGAAGTAATGATTATGTTATTGGTGGAAAACACAGAGTTTAATTAGTAAAGAGTAGATCTTGGGTCTACACGAGTTGGCCACCCCTGCTACAAAGGAAATTGATCAATAAAATAATCTCCCAATGCCTTATAACAGAGCAGTAGTGTAAATCTATCTTTTGCTGCCTCAAAAATAAAGGTTTGGGGTTCCAGCAACTAGCTTTAAAAGTTCTTTTAGATAGGTTGCTGTTACTATAGTTTCTGCCATGTGTCCAACAATTTTGTTGCTATATACAATGATTGACTACTTGAATAATGGTAATACATGTAAATGAAAATGTATTGCAAACATAATAATTATGAAAAATCATCCACTGAGTTTTATACTTCATTTTCTAAACAAGTATTAAATTTCTCTAAGGGAATAATAATATACAATAAGTAGCTTTATAACTGTCATTATCACTCTATTAATGTATTAATACTATTTTCTAATGGTTAAAATACTCCATGTGGTTAATCCATTTGTTTTTGTGCTAGGAAAATATGGAGAGATATTTTTTCCAGTGACAAATCACTCAAAGAGTTAGCAACTGAAATATGAAGGAGTGAAATTATATTGTATTATCATAATGGTTTAACTTATAAGTATACTACAACGAAAGAAAAGGCTCTGATAAGCCAAAGAGAACCTTATAACTATTCTGAAAAGAAGTTAAAAAATTTATCATAGTTTTTGACATTCTAAGCTGTGTTGAGTATTTTATGAATATTACGCTTGTCATTTAAACACATAGGAAACAAAAATTTCAAGAATTAAGTTACTTATCATATGATACAAAATTTTTATTATTAGTTAAAATTAGTAAATATTTCAAAAACATACCTCTAACTTAGCACTGTTCTGAAATATGGTGAGTGCTTTGTGTGTAAGTTGAGCAAAGCAGGAGCTTAAAGTAGCGATCTTCTGACGGGCAGCAAACACCACCTCCTGTTCTTCCGCCTCCAAATCCGCTGAAATTTTATTGTTTTTATCAGGAATGTTTAATTTGGGTAATCTGTGTTTATGTTAGTAAATTAATAACTGATAAAATTTTACTACACAAGTTCTTTTTAGTTAATTAATATATTTTTCAAATCACTAACAATCGGATTAGTGAACTATCAAAAAATATACAAACACAACACTAAAACTGTTTTAAACATGTAATGTATAAGTGCGTTGATCTAATATCATTGATTATGAGCTGAAATAGGAAAATATGCAGATACATTTAAAGTAGCATTTGTTGTAATTTTATTAAGAATATAAAACTTACATAAAGAAGTATCTAGTTCGACACATGCTTTATCGAACTCCTTTTCTAAAATATCTAACCATCTAAATCCAACTCCAGTCGTCGCCATCTTCACAATAAAAGTTGTTGATGTTGACAACAATATAACGTCAAAATGACATATGGCGATGCGTGCAAAATCTTGTTGACAAAGACATGTTTGAGTAATTGACGAACTATTATATTGTTATATTAAATAGCCATACCAATGCATTTAAATGCCTTTTTCAGATTGTAACTCTTCAATCTCATTCGCATCAACATAATTGGAACAGTTCTCTTAAGTACTTTACAGCTTTCATCTAGTTTGTAGTTTGGGCTGAAAAATGTTCTTTCAGTTACCAACAGCTTGATCTCATTCTTGAGATACGAGCTGAAACAAACTGCAATTCTTTATAGCGCATCTAGTAAACCTAATTGTGTAATTTAAATGAATCTTACCTTGACTTGATATTCCCACAGTATTCCATCTGATAAAACTTATTGTCATTGAAATATTTTTTTCCTTAATATAGCTAATAACGGCATAGTCTACTACAATTGCCCATGATACTGCTAATAATACTTGGCTTTTTCATTGAAACTACTTCACACAATGAAAATAGCACATTATATTGTTGCTTGCCATGCCATGGTATTGTTTGCTTTTATATCAAAGATCGAAACTTCAATTCCCTCATCAAAATTGATATATCTATCCTCAGTTTTAATTCAGTGTTATTTAGTATTTTTTTAAGTATCAAAAAATAATCATGAACCACTACTAGCTGTCGGCATATGAATGGTTATTATTTCTACAATACTTCACTTCTTAAAAAGAGACTTGTTTAAATACTTATCTATAGACTGTGCTTTAAACATGGAGTTTCTCTTCATTTTTATTATTTTTGTATACTAATTCATTCCTTTCATTTACTACGAACTACTTTAGCCAAAAAATTTTAAAACACATTTACATTTACTTACTTTTTGTATTAGCATTTTTATTAGCCACTTCATGTTGTTCATGTGTTTATTTAGTTTCATTCATCATTCTCTCTCTCTCTCTCTCTCTCTCTCTCTCTCCCCCCCCCCCCCCCCCCCCCCCCCCCCCCCCCCCCCACACGCGCGCTCTTTCTCATCACTGATGTAAGTTGACGGGAAAAGTCAACTTTTCTTTTCTTTGATGACAATTAGTTAAAACTATTATGCCAGTGTCAAGTAAATCACTTTACGTCTTGATAAAATGGTGGTTATTCTAACAAAACCTTCTATGGACATTTAAGTCAATGCGATATATGCATTTTTTTCATATCACTTCACTTATAAGTCTAAATTGATAATAATATAAGAATATAAAAATGAAATAAAAGCACAACATCACTGGTGTAAGTTGGCGGGAAAAGTTGTCTATGCATCCAACCGGTTTTTCTTGACTATTTTTAAACTAAGTTGAAACCTTAATCTGGGAATCAAATGGAACCAAACCACTACAACCAGCATAGAATGAGGCCACATCA
>JASFAT010003203.1:0-12191 GCA_031353405.1 Baronia brevicornis | reverse complement strand
GTGGCGATCCAGTACGGTGCATTTTTCCAGAAACTTCTTTCCACGCACCACTACTCTGTGGAACCAGCTACGTCCAGCGGTGTTTCCGAATCGATACGGCAACACTTCTACACTAGCTATGGCCCTGCGGATGTCTATGGGCGGCGTTGAGTTGTTGTTGATGTTTTCCATCAAGTGACACGCCTACTCGTTTGCCTTCCTATCCAATAAAAAAAACAATTCTCTAGAAACGAACGAATCTAACTTGATGAAATTTCAATTATGCATTTAAGACCCGTAGGAACTCTGGCTGATGCGCTCTGAATTTAAGTTTCACGTCGGAATTTGTAAAGTTTCCTACGATTTGTGAGAAGAGAACTTGCATGCCAAAAACTTTTATAAGTTTATAAAGCGTGTAAATCTGCAAATCGTTTCACAAATTAAATGAATATTTCATACTATACGTATAAATACTTTATAGATGTTTAAAAGGAATTAGCTAAAGTCGCTCTGAATTTAAGTTTCATGTTGGAATTTGATAAGTTTCACACACGACTTTTGGGAAGTGAACTTGCTTGCCAAAAATCTTTTGTAAGTTTATAAAGCGTGTCAAATCTGAAAATCCTTTCACCAGTTAAATAAATATCTTATACGCATAATTCTGCCGAAGTTTTGATAACGAAGGTATACCAATAAGGGATTATTTTAGTGACAAATGCTCACACTTGTGTTCACAACACTCTGGGGATGAACTAAAACTACTCGTAAGTAGCGTTAATTCCAATTTGAGACTTAACATAATAAAGACTAGGTTTTGCACATAGCAAGCAACACAGCTTTGCGGGACACCAACATTGGGAAACGAACACTTTTCTCATAGCAATATTTTAGGAGACCAGCAAGCACCACCAGCAGGCACAGTTCATAGTTGACTCAAAAACTGAGCCTAGATCATTTTTAACACTTATAAATAGTGATTATGTACATATATCATCAATGTGAAGCACAACCAAAATTGAGAATAAGGCGCATTTTTATAAAATTAGTTTGCTCGAATCGAACCCATTTTAACAATAATTGGGTCCATCAAAACCACGAAAAAATGATGAAATTGCTACTACCAAAATCAATTATTGTATTGAATTAGATCAATCAAACCTACCAAAGTGAATTATTGCCAATTAATGTTGATTAGAATAAAAAATAATTTAAATGAAGATTGGGTAATGCATTGTTGTGATAACGAATCTCGACGAATTCAGAAAAAGGGAATGTAAACAAAATTCCAATTCCAATAGTTATTTATAAGCTTCGCTGAATTTGCACTTCTTAGTTTATAAAGCACTTTTGTCAGAAGCTTAAAAATGTAATACATGCAAATTTAGGTAATTATCAAGTGTTCAAATACTAATTAACACGATAAAAATAAACTTGTTAATATACAATATTATTTAAATTTTTCAAGTCACCTTTTTTGGAAGCAATGGAGAAACGAGCAAATGGATCAACTGATGGTAATCAACTACCACCCCCCATAAACATCTGCATTACTATGCGAGCATTACAGGCGCGTCACCTACCTTAGTATAAGGTTCTAAATTAAAGGATGAAATGAGGGAACCCCTCTACCCTCCCCTGATAAAAGGAAATAAAAAAAGAAAAAAGAATTAGACTCTCCGGATCCCTGCACTCACAGTACGAATAGCAGTAAAAGTCAAAGCCACTAGAAAACAATATTTACATACATTTTTTTGTATGAACCATACACTTCTTTATTTAACTTAATTATACATCCTTATCAGATTTTTTTGAACTTAACATTGCTAGAATTATACAATATAACATAACATACAGTATATCTACATAACAAAATATATAATATGTTATAGACAAACGCCTCAATCTATTACAATCATTTTAATTTAATCCTCAAATTTTAAGCAAAATTTTCAATAAATTGATATTTACGCAATCGGGAATGAAATTTATCTAACACGTCACGCTTACTATTGGTTAGAAATAAAACTACGCAATAGGTGGTTGCAACAGGTACCTAAGCAAGCGAATGAATTTGAATTTTTGAATGTATATGAAAAAAATCGCAACCCCTTAGGATATAGTCTCAGTGTCGCTTTAGACGCGGGGCTGTAGAGTTGTACCCAATTCTAAATTCAGTTACGAGATAAAATCGAGATTGTGTAATTTAGGGACTGTACTTTTTCCTTATATAAAAATTATTTAATACTTTATTATATCGTTCTTTATGGTCAACTATTGATTGTTTCTTAGGTAAGTACTTGTTAAGCTTTTTAAGTAATATTATTTTCTTTTTAATTTGAAATTATTCGAAAAAACGCGGACATGTAAAAAAATGATTTTTCTGTTTTAATGAAATAAATGATTTTATATAATCTTATTAAATTTAGAGAAAATAACTATACTCAATCTAAACTTTCATCAAATTATTGAAGTTACCTGAAATACGTTAAGGGCAAAACATATTTTTAACAACTACATTTATTTAAACTATTAAAAATATATAATTTTGGTTTTATATGTATAAAATAACTTCAGGTTTTACATATTTATTGATATAAATAATGTAAATATTCTTTATCTTGGCGAGTGTATCAAGACCGGTGTAATTTTTTTATGTTTTGTTCTATTCAATAAATCCTTTCGTAAATCCAAATCCTCACATTGTAAACCACGAGAAAGTCAGTTCAATAAATGCTAGTCATTGTATTAAAAATGTTTTAATAAAGACGTTTATGTTGTTCTACTTTTTATAGTTGCGTATCGCTAAAACCTAAAAATATCCCTTATAAGAATAGTCATACATCCTCACCTCCAACCTATCAAGTATAATCTGATAGAACAATAAATAACATGCATTCAAAAACCCAGGTTTTCTTATGCAGTTTTTTTCAAATGCATACATTATACTTAATAACGTAAATATACAACTAAGTATATAATTTAGGCTCCTATGGACTTTGTTTATATTCTTTTAATGTTTATATATGTACAAGTATTGTAAAAAAAATCTACTTGTAGATGTAACCTCCCTTCCAACCTCCCAATCTCCTCCCCCAAGGCGCGCCACAGATACACTAGTTCTAAACATCCCGTTTCTACCATTAGCTCTTAGCACAACGTCTTTCCATCTGTCCGGGTGACGTCCGTACTACTTTAGACAAGTCAAGTCTCCACTCCGTATGAGTGTTAGACGTCAATCATTAAAATAATTACTTTTACAAAAAAGTTATGTTTCAATGTAATTAAACCTTTGTGTGATTGCGGGTAGACATCCTTTTTCAATAGATGTTTTGACACAAAAATTAACACCCTTTAAATACCCCGTCTATAAATCCCGTATAAATGTAATTCACAAATCCACTAACAGCTCGCTAGACCTAAAGACAGTAACTTCACACATATGGAACGCTACGCCGTAGATAAAATAGACGACGGTAGTTCATAGCGATTTTTAAAGGTCGTCGTCAAGACCATCAATGCCCTAGCTAGCCTTAGACTATCATGGTCAACGGAAACTGAAAGTAGCCAAAATGCTGAGGTTAATTACTTGAGTGAGTGCAAGGAACCGGATTCTTAATTATTTTTCCCTTTGTATACTTCACCCCTTTCCATTTCTTCCTTCTTTCCCTTCCATTAAATTTTTCTTACCCTCTCATTAGTCACATACTTACTGTGAAGCTGTGCGACCGTGCCAAAAAGAAATCCCTCTGATATCTTCAATGGTACAATTTACTTTGTCGTGAGTTCCGTGCAATCATGTTACACTGTATACATCCCCATGTTACACTATTTGACACTTATTGAATTGATATGAATAATATCATGACATATTTTTTTAATTTATACTTGATCATATTTCATGTATTCATAATTACGACGCGTGCAACCAATTAATGATTGAATTTATTTTGTAAAGAAAAGTTTGGCATACACACAAGCACCTGATGGTAAGTTTCTACTGCCGCAAATACTTATTTTAGGGTGAGGTTGTGAAAAATGGATGAAAATTCATTGGAAGAGGAAGGATGCAGTACTAAAAAGGCATGAAGAAGAAAAGAAGAAGTTGGTCCATCTTTTTAAACAGATAAATTTACCAGGTGACAAATACTTCAGAATGGAGGAAGCAATTAAAAATCTCAAACCCCGAAAAGCGCCTAGCTCTGAAGCCCTCTATAATAAAGATCTAAAGCAAATCATTGAACTACTAACAATAATTTTTAATGTTAGTCTCATTTTCTCTTCCGAGATGGACTGGAGGCGAACGTCATCAGTATCTACAAACCTAGAAATGGCCATAATCTTGCAGCTAGCTACCACCCTATTGATCTCATCAGTTTAACCGGTCAAAAAACACTTGGGCGTTGACCTCAACACCCGGCCAACGTTAGCTACTCATATCAAAAAGGGTCCGAGATACAGCCGCCTTCATCCCGGATCGGCATTATTATTTCACCTGTAAGATTACCAAAATGTCTTTGAAAAATGTTTATGAATGTGGCGACTCTAAAAGACTTGCAAACAACCAGTTATATGCAAGCGTTATTTTTGTTAACCCCTATCAGTCCTTAATAAACCACTTAAAGGTTTAAACACAATTTTTTGCATAGGATAGCTGGCCCTCCACTTTAAATGCAAAATGTCGACCTACACAAAAATCCTGAGCTATCAATAATAGCCCAATACTTCAAACAACACCGCCCTCCGTCTTTTTATTAACGTCGCCACAGCCTGATAGATTTCCCAACACTTTCATACTACCACGCCGATGAGTCTGAAGATTCCTTTTCAAATCCTGCACAAAGTATTTTCGTGTGCTAGCCCGTTTTAAATAATCGACTCATTTTCGCATTCAAATAGTGGTCCAAGCCAAAGTCTCGATGTCACCTAAGGAGCTCTTAGATCGCTACTAGCCCTAGCTGTATATATATATATATATACATATCTATATACATCATGTATTTGGCACATTAAAATATAATTTAATTATTTGCGTACTTTTAATTATAACCCAGACAAAGAGTCAATATTTATTGACGGAATTTATTAAATATTTTCTGGTCATGCTTAGCAACTTTATATTAAGATTTTGTAATAATTTAATCAAAATTTGTACCTTGATTTCTTATCATCCAGGTGGGATATTGCGATTAGATCAACAATGCTTCTTGTAGTTACGCTAAGAAGTTACCCTCGGTACAACAAACTTACCCTCTTATTAACAGAGTGTAAGTTTGTAGTAGGTACCCAGGGTAGCTTCTTACTATGGAGTTTGATGTTTCAAAAAACGTCTTCCATACATTCTCAACAACTTCTAATGCTATTTAAGCACTTCATTAATACTGTCTAACTTAAGATTTTATTTAAGTTTAATAATTTGACTAGGGATCCCACAGTCAAACTGTGCAAACAGTTTTGTGGGACTTTATATATCTCAAAATGTTTGATTAAACAAATAATAATAAATTATGAGCTTGCGAATTTTTCATTTTTTATTGAAATTGGTTTTTAAACACCAAATTTATTTTATCTTTATATATTCATTAGATAATATTTTATTTTTAAAACTTTTCAGTGTGTATCAAGCGAATAAATCATCAGTATGTCATTAACTTGCCTAAAACAACTGAAGGTATAATAATCAAGTTAATGTGAAGTAGCTATTTGCATATATTTTTCGTAAATTATACATAATGATGAATTATTTTACGAAAAACTTCATTTCATTACCAAGAAGGCGCGTATGCCCGTTTAGTTATGGACTACGGTCCTATCTGTTCCTTCGATACTAAATACCTTGTGGTTGGGGGGAGTCATACCTAAAAGGATGGCGGCTACCGCGATGAACAGAGCTACCCACTTTTTTTAAAGCTGATAAAACCAACTATTCTGATACGAGTGCATTTATAACTGCGAAATTTGCGAATGTATTTTATTTTAGAATGCGTTGAAATAGCTACCGAACGACATTGAAATATTTAAGAGACGATTGTTAACAAACACTGGCATCGTGTTTGTGACGTCTCTGTCGTTGCTAATGTCTATAAGCAGACAGTGATCACTTACGATCAGTGCTACCTGAGTGGCTGGACACATGACGGATGTCTGTCAATGTTGGGAACACATCCGCCATTGTGACCGGGTACGGTAAACTACCAAAACCGCTTAAGCTTCGGGGGCAGAACGTGCGCTGGGTGACCACAGTTACGTATCTCGGAGTCCGCATCGACTGCGCGCTGCGGCTCACCACACAGGTACACGTTCGCATAAGGAGGCTTACGTTCGCTCCCGACTGATCTATGCTACGCCGGCCCTTTGGTCTTGCGCGCACCCCAGCGTAAATGCGTCCAGATCCAGCAGAATCTGTCTCTGTGCGCCATCATGGGGGCGGCTCGCTATGTGCGTAATGACGTAATAGCAAGGAACCTCAGGATGGAGAACATCCATGAGTTTATGATTAGGTTGGTTCGGAAGATGTGCGACCGAGCCGACAATGGACCACAATCACATCTTTAAAAAGGACCTGGGACCTTTTTTAGAGATGTGATGTTTCGCAGGACTGGGACCTGAGGAATGTCCATTCCCACGAGAAATCCTCCTACCTTCGCCTGGCTCCTGCGAGGGAGGAGGGTTAGCGACGGAGCCAACGTAGGAATAGGTCATATCTCGACGAAGCGAAGTCGTTAAAGGAGCGCCCAAAAGCCGCTGAGAACAGTGGGACCTAGGACCGGGGGGCCGTCGCCCGATTGGATTGCTGTGCAAGCAGTGGGGTTTATCCCCGAGGTTCAATCCCACACCCCTGCGCGGGGTGTGGATGTCCCCGGTTCGCTTCGTTTCTTACGATCAGGTGACCCGCATGCTTGTTTACTTGCTCTGTTGTAAAAAAACAAACATCAGATAAATTACATAATAAGGATATTATAGAACTTTAAGTGTATAATATATTTCAAAATTAAAATTTAATTATTATGAGAGTTAATAACTTTGGTTGGAAAAGAAATATAATATACACATAACGATCTAGAGCGATTACTTTTCGATTTAATTATGCAAAGAATTATCGATTTTGCGACTATCTTGGAAAGGTATTTAATTAACAAAAAATTGCACTAGCGAGTGAGGTCTTCTTTGAAATATCAGTCTTATATAACATTTCTTATTCTCATCAATTTCTGTGGACTTTTCGTTTATCAAGATGATATAATATATAAACAAAGCAGTCAAAAAGCAGGGCAAAGCTGTCTGGAAAATGATGTACAAATTTGATTTTTACGTCGTTATCGTTGTCGTTGTTACGGACACATTGTATTAATTATTTAATGATTTTAACCATCCCGGTTTGTAACTTATTACATTATTTTTTTTTGAAAAAGGTTAAACTTCTAAAAAATTCAATTAGATTCTCTCTTAACTAACATTTAAACTTATATAAATACAAAATAAGATGAATTTTTCTACCAATCAACCTTTGAGTCAATAATGAATACTTACATGAAAATACATACATATAAATTCGATTACAAAACTTATATGTTTTAAAACTGAATTACAATAACACATTATTAATAAGCTTATAATGTTTTATAGACACGTAAGATAAAAAAATAAACAATGTAATTATTTTTTTTACCTAAAAGTTCTTATAACGACTATTAACTTGTAGGATCGGGTTTCGTCGATGTTTTTTTTTTGGAAAATAAATCTTTTGTTCCTCGGCCTCAAACCCTTTTATATTAAAATAGGCAACACGAGCTAACAAATTTAATATTGCACAATACAAGTAACTTATTATTATATCCATTTCTTTTGTTTGACTTTTTATGTATTTTCTTCGATCTGGCCATACCGATATCTTGAGTCGAGTTTTATAACAAGTATAATTCAATTATACAATGTAATTTAGCGAGTAGAGGAAGTTTCTTTTTTCATTTTACTGAACACATTTACATTACAAGAAATTTAAGGGTTAAATTTCCTATTCAAGGGTTTCAATAGACAAACACTCACCAAAATGACACAGTGGCTAAGTGTGCCCTTCATCTTTATATATATATATATATATATATATATATATATATATATATATATATATATATATATATATATATATATGTTCACGCCTATCCCCCGCAGGGGTTGGCACAGACCACAAAGCTCCATCCGCTGCCATTCATCGCAGCGAAACGGTTCGTCATTGGTCGCTATATACTAGAGCAGCAAGTAATAGGAGTTCAATGTTGAACATGAGTCTCATTAAAGTAGACAATTTTTAGACATTGTCACGTTTTGTTATCCAAGCGCATCTCAGCAAACGTAGTACGGGACTACCATCAGTTATATGGTTGGGTGTTTCACCTAGGGTGGGTGGCGAGAGCTGAATGCGTGTAGCCAGAGATCAAGCTAGGTGACACATTTATGGGAAGCCTATTTACAGCAGTGAACTGCTACAATCTGATAATGACTACGTTAACAAGACGGTTGGTAGTAGTATGTTACAGTTAGTCAGCTCGCGACGATAAGATAACAACAGCCTTTGAGTTTTTATCGTCATCAACGTTATTCCCAGTCCGCAACTTACAACAACAATAACCGAGAGTAACGGTGCTCGCGAGTCCTTCCAATGACATTTTAAAGACACTAAATCCAACAATAAGACAAAAAATGACAATAAAGGATACTAATACCTTAATTAATAAGACCATAATATCCACAACAATACACTGCACATACTATGTAGCGTTAGCTGTCATAGTATATAAAAGCTGACGGCTGGAACTCCTTCATCATTTCGCTCAATCACCTCGTCATCTCGCATGGTAATATGAACATGAATACATTGCCTAACACAATATTGATAACAATATTATAGACAAAGTGATCGTCCAAATTAGCTAAGATCAATTTCGGCTTTCAAGCTTTAACACCCAGAGTCATCAACTAGTTACGGCATTTGATAATAGGAATGCATGTTGAGCAGCTATTGTTATGTTTCCACAAGCCGACACAGTAAATTATCAAATTTCACACGCCTTGAAATGTTCTATGTGATGGAGGTATCTTTATGAGTTTTCATCATTGAAAGAACATGATAAAATTACAGGAAATTCACATGCATGCATTAATCTGTTGAAATATTAAATGTTAGCGTTTTGTGTTAAATTTGGAATACCCGAATCAAGCCAACGGTTCACAAAGCCGCTTTTAAACAATAAATAGCCACAAAATTGGGTCGCGGACATTTTCTACACGTTGTATATTAAATTATAATGCATTGTCATACAATTTGTATTATATTATATCCGGCGAAATCACCTAAGGTAGGTACAATAACACGCTGTAGTCTTTTTACTTTTAAAACATATATATGTTATAAAAGAAACAAGATACACACACGTATGATCACGCCCGTTTCCCGTGGGGTAGGCAAAGACTAAAGACCTGCTACGATTTCAGTACATTTTGTTTGCTTCATCCACACTTATTAATCTCTTCATACAAGCTCACCGGTTTAGGTACTTTTGACCTGACTTTCCTTGAGAACTTCGGCGATTTGGTCGTTATCCTTGGTTTTCCCCCACCGTAAATTTATTTATTTATTTACTCGTGCATTATAAAATTTTATACTATTTTCAATATGTAATTTGTAATAATTTGATGAAAGTTACCTTAATTGTATTAATGAGAAATGTCTGTGATTTGATATGTTTTTTTAAATCACAGACATTGTTTTTCGAACTGATCACGTATCCACGGCAAAATAACAATCATTGGAACATGTGGCAAAGTGGAAACCGCATCTTGTCTAGTTTAGGATGCTTTCTGGCCAGGTGGGGCAAAGATTTGCACAAGGCGCATTGCATATGAGGCCTATATAGTGAATTGCCACATACCGTTGATAATCATCAAAGTATTTATATCGAATAATTACTATGTAATCTGTTTTAGAGGATCACCAGTGTAATCAATACAGCAATGCGTAGCACTCAAGCATTTAACGATACAGTAAGCATGCTTGAGGATGACTTCCCTCTTTTAATGCCACAATGGGGTTACGTTGCCTCGGCCTTCGTGTTATTTATTATTGGATTCTTCGGCTTCTTTCTAAATCTGATGGTCATTCTGTTGATGTACAAGGATCGCCAAGTAAAGAAACCTATAATATTTATGTTATATGTGTGATAATTTAAAAATATTGTATGTATACAGAATATGTGGATGTGAATATGGGGATAATAAGAAGACTACATGTGTATGTGGTTTCTGAGCCTATTAAAATGATAAACAGAAAAATAATCGCTTCAGATGTTTCCAATAGACACGTTTTGTATTTATTGCCATTTAAGCGATACTTTTTCAACTTTTTATGTATATATTATTTTTATGTATATCTATGACGTTAGTTTTCCATAAAATATTGGACATTTTATTAAAGCTTGATATGGCTATATTTGATTACCCTACTTTTTACCGCTTTAAGCGGATAATGTGCTTAACTACTCCATTTCAGTCGTCGAGGGCTAATGGCTCATCTAAAGGACAATCTTCTACCTTCTAAATCTTCTTTTTTTTTTCAAATCATCTTATAGTTGTAACAGAGGTAGGAAACGCACTTTTATTGCTCCTGGCATAAGCAGGAAGTAACATCATAATGAAAAACACATTCCACGAACATTAAAGAAAATTTTTAAAATAAGCTTTATTTTCATCGTAGTTCTTGATCTAGTGCACTAAAATTAAAACTTTAGAGAGTTCGTATACATTGAAAGAATTAAATCTTTCGAAATGAAAAAGAAAGACAAAAATACAAGAAATTATAATATTACAAAAATATACACAGCATATTATATTTTATGAAAAATATCTTTGATCATATTATTAAATGTGATACGAAAACATTATTATAGATCAGCAAATTTAATATTATAATAACACAAAGTATAAAATATACATAGAATATCTGCATATTCACATATTATAATTACGTATAATATTTCAGCTCTGGATCCCCTTGAACATAATACTCTTCAACTTAGTGTTATGCGATTTTTCGGTGTCTCTTCTTGGGAACCCTTTAACTTTGATCTCCGCTTTGTTTCACCAGTGGATTTTTGGCCCCACTATGTGTATCGTCTATGGCTTCTTCATGGCGTTACTAGGTAAGTTTTAGGTGTTTTTTTTTTATTTCAGTATACACATATGCAATTTAAACATACAAATAATAACAAAAAATGTGAACGATATAAGGATGTAAAAGTCATTAAATTACAATGACGTTAATACTACCAAATATCTAATTATTTTGTATTATTTATAGTCCAAAAAGATTTTAGTTACTAAATATTTAATACCTTTGTTCTAGGAATAGCCTCAATTACAACTTTGACAGTGATATCTTTTGAACGCTATATGATGGTCACAAGACCGCTTTCCTCTAGACATCTGACCAAAAAGGGAGCGGTAATGTCAATTGTCTTTATTTGGACGTACTCATTGGCTCTCACCACACCTCCTCTATTCGGCTGGGGTAAATATGTTAACGAGGCAGCTAATATCAGGTATGAAAGACCAGCTTATATTTATATTGATAAGAATTTACTCATTCACTCCCCGGAAAAATTAATGTATAACCAGCGGTAAGTGGTATGTAAGATATATATAGGTGAATGTCGGACCATACTTCGACACAAAAGTCACAATTGATGCGAGCCAGATTAGTCATATTTAGACTAGGTTTGGTATGAAAAATTAATTCTATCATGCTTTTCTTTAATATTTTTTAACACAGTTCGGATGATGAGTTTCATTCGCTGTAATACTTTGATAATTGTTATAGCGAATAAAACCCATTACCAGTTAATAACACACTTAGTGCACCAATAAATATTCAGTAAAAGGATGCAATTCAGATTGGATTGTAGGTACACCTACATATGTATTTCTCCGACCCGAGCAACTAACGTCTACAAGTATCGTTTTATGTCCATTACCGTTTTTATTTTGTCATTTATAAAACTATGTACCACGCAAAGGTACGATGAGAAATCCGTAGTTTAATACATACGTTGACTCTTTATTGTAGTGCGCAGGATCAATAATCGAGTCAATCCATAAGATAATTAAGTACCATATTTCCAGGATTTGTTCAAAACTTCGTGGTGTTTTTCAAAAGCCGTATG
>JASFAT010000498.1:0-34652 GCA_031353405.1 Baronia brevicornis | reverse complement strand
TGAAAAAATGTGTTGCACTTGTGTGTTTTGGAAAGTATCCTTGAAATTATCATTTATTTCCGAACGTGCTACTTTCCGCGTAATCACTAAAGCTCAGATTATTAAGTATTTTCAATTTTCACAATGGAACCCAAGAGTTTCCGCGATATAAGTAATATTAATCGTTCGACATAAAGTCCCCAATTTCTTCCCAATTAAAAAGCATAAACATATATATATATATATGTATATATATATATATATATATATATATATATATATATATATATATATATTCCTTCGTTAAATCTACCACTATTAGAGTCACCTAGCCACATTTTCCTATTTATATATTTAGGCGCTTACGAAACGCGCCACGAAATTGTTAGTTAAATTATTGTCTAATTATTGATTTAGTTATATATTAATATGTAAATAAACATCCCTTTTTAAAAGCATTGCATGTACGGAGGAGTGTGTATGTATTTGGCATAGTTAATGTTCATGTGGAGAACGAATGCAGACAGAAAGACAGACAAGAAAATTACATATCTATTATATAACCCACTCGCTGGACAGTTTTGGAGTTTCTCAGAAGATATTGCCTTAAGTGAAACGGCTAAGATGGGGGTGGCCAACCGATCGATCGCGGCTCTTAGCCTATGGAGGCAAAGAATAAAAGTAGGTAAAAAAAAAAACTTATGAATTTTAATGGTGGTATTAACGCACTAAAAAGAAAACACTAAAATAAGGATACGAATTAATTATACAGTCGTTATACAGATTCTTATGTACCTAATTTTTTTTTATAATTATGTCAATAAAATCATTTAAGTTAAGATTTATTTTACCTATTTCTATTTTCTAGTTTTTAAGTCTGTTTTATTCACGAATTTATTCATGGTGCTCGTGAAAACCAATCAAATGAGTTCAAACTCGAGGAAGTTACTAATAACAGTAGAAGACTTCCATTGTCTGAAGGTATACCCTCGCTACCAAGTTAAAATTATCGTAAATTTGCATTGTCTCGGAACTCAAAGTTTCGTAAGAATCGGTTTAGTGAAAGCAGTTGAAAATGCCGCTAGAGTTGAAACAAACAAATACAAGGGCTCAAGCTAAATACAACCTTTTAAGGAATATACGATTTTAATACACTAAGAATAATAATAAAATTTGTGGAATCAGTTACCCTCGGCGGTCTTTCCGAACCGTTACGACATTGGAACCTTCAAAAAACAAGCCTATACATACCTAAAAGGCCGGCAACGCTTCCGCGACTCCTGCTGTGTCGTGGTTGCCCGTGGGCGGCGTTGATTGCTTTCCATCAGGCGACACGCTTGCTCGTTTGCCCTCCTATCCCATAAAAAAAAAAAAAAAAAAAAAAAAAACTTCAATCTCCTTTTAAAAACATAAAAATGTTACTTGAACACTATTTTAATAATTCACTTAAAATTTGATGTAAGTATAAATGTGAATATGTATTAAAATTATGATTCGATGTTATATATTGTATGTGTTTATAAAGATGTGATTATTTTTTTATGTTATACGTTTATGCTTTTTAATTGGTAAACAGTAGATCTTGTGCTTTATCAAGTTTGTCACCTTAGGAATTAGGAAGTCATCAATATTTACCGTTAACCCATTCCATCTTGTACGGTTTACTTGTTCGTCGTATATTTGTTTACTTATGTGTTTAACGCTTGACATTACTCTTTAACGGAATATGACAGGGGCTCTCGACTTACGACTCGTTTAGTTCATTCAACAGTTAGCGTAAAAGTTTTTCAAGTCAAAAGTGTGGCATGAAAAATTTAGTAATATAACATTGAAAGATAAAATGTAAACAAAAGTTATATTAACATTACCTAGCTGAGAATAATTGGTTCATATTTTTGACCAAACTATTCACTTATAAAGATAGGACAATTACACATATATTCCGACATGGGACTTGAACTTGCGACTTTTGGCAATGCGTGACTGCGTCACTTATTGTTCACTGCGGTCGTTTGAGTCGTGAAATGCTAATAAAGTATCCAATAACTGTATCTAACTGTAAAAACACCCTGTACCTCTAGAACCTTCTACTCTGTTGAGCCATAAACATGGAAAGGAAAATTTCAGTGCATGAATTCTGCTTGTACAAATCCATAAAGTATTTAATTATGTACGTAGGTGGGCGACACTTTTGGAATTTCCCAGGAGTGACGATAAGTGCTGTGACTTTACGTAACATCCATTCAGCGAAGGAGCGGGGTCGACGTCAGCACAGAGAATTTTATTGCTACTTTTTTCTAATATGCTTTATTAAATTCACGTAGAAGTATCGTAATTCATGTTTCAAGTAGTGTTATTATAATAAGTATCTCTTTTAGAAAAGTACTCATATATAAAAAAAATGTTAGAAATAAGATTTTTATTATTGAAAAATTTTAGTTATTAGTTTATTAAGTGTAAGAAAAATAAAATACAATAAACTTTATTCAAAATAGTAAATTTTTATTGTTTATCATGACATAATTTGTTTTTATATTAGTTTCCTTTTTATTTTTCATATCTCCCCAAAAAGCGCCACCTAGCCCGATCTTCGCCAACACGCATCCACTTTCTGCCAGCTGTCCTGCGCAAGTTATCACACCTGGCTAGATCACATACTACGTTCACAAAGACAAAGTTACCGGTCCAGCTTTACTCAATCCATTATCGGTTGTCTGACAAATGTGACCAGCCCATTGCCACTTCAGTTTGTTAACTTCGAGAACTTTGCTTATTTATCCCAGTATGTATTATAATTTATCATAATTATTATTAAAATATTATTAAAACTTTATTAGTTAAAAATATAAATAAAACGTTCTGAGCACAGTTGCAGCGGGTCCTCAGAACCTATACACATATGCAAAATTATGATCAGTGTATTCTTCCGTTGAGAAAAAAGAGGGAAGAGGAGAGGATTAAACTCTTAAGTTAAATTCTCCGAGAGGCGACAAAGACAAACAGAATATTGACAGACAGAGTTGCTATTTCAATTTGGGGGTAGGCAGGTTTTCATGTCTACCCCCCATTGGCCTGGCATACCACTTGGCTTATAACACCCAATAGGAACATTTATGTGTCTCGGCAACGAATGTTTGTGTGGACTATTGAAACATTTGTATAATGTGAATACAAATTATCTACTACTATGCTAATTAGCTGTGAAAACCGTAAAATTTTTTGATGCGGACAAAGTCGCACGAGACCAGGTCACGTTTTTATAATAATAAGGTCCACTGAATTTTGTCTGTTATTATATTCGCAAACAATTTAATTTCAACTGGTTAGATTTAGTATCTTATGCCATCTTGTTCCTTTTCTTAAAATGGTCTAGAAGTTATCAGTACGGGCTTTCACGACCGTACCTGTTGCACTACAAAAACGGGGTAGCTACATCTATATCTTGAATCCCAAAAATCCCTATAGCTTTGCAGCTTTGTCAAAACAAATTTTCTAATGCGTTCTTTATAGACCACCCAGTTCTTTTAAATTGCCTTGAATAAGTAGCTCACAAACTAAGCTCTGAGATTTCTGCAAACAAACGACGTCTGGGGCAACATATTATATTTGTATTGACAGTTGGAGCAAACAGTAGCAATATTGAATATTATGTAAATAGATAATATCACTGTTTAGGATGACAGTTCAACCAGTTTGATTAAAGTTTGCAATTATTAATGGAGTCAGGCGTTACTTTGCGGAAATCCATCACTATGTGGACAGTCAAAAGTTTTACTTAGCTAAGATCCGCGACAAGCAAAACAATAACAGAAAATTAATAATGTGTGTTTTTCTGCTGGATGACGTGGATTTATTTGGAACTTAAACCAAAAACTTACCGAAATTCGATCATCAATTCTCCACCCACCAACCACTATACAGTTGTAAGACAAACTTAAGTTTGCAAGCCTGTCATACACTACGATCAGCATAGGGGATGTTATTTGACTATGTGATTAATAATAATTCGGTTTTAAAACATTAGCTCCCTTCAAAATTGCAAGTGTGCCACAATCTCCACGATATGCGTACGGACTGAGATCACAGATTCGTTCTTATTCTCACGTAGACGCTACGGCTAATCTGGTATGACATTCAAGCGAAGAAACCTCGTAACCCTAATCTATGCCGGAACAATGCAATAAATAATTATATATAAAAATAAATATTTTATATTAATTATTAAAATCATTATAATAAATGACTCTTCGCCAGGGGATTTTTATGGAATAGAAAGGCAAACGAGCAAGCGTGTCGTCTGATGAAAACCAATGTACGCCGTATCAACGAACTAGAATATCCATCTGTATCTATGATACAGAAGCGTAAAATTTAATTTTTAAATTTTTTCTTCAGAATACATTGAATTTAACTTTCCGCAATAAAAGCTACTTGGATCAAAACATGAAAAATTTCATGTATTTATTGCATTTAGTTAATGTTTGTAATTTTGTATAAATAAAAACAAAAATTGATATTGTTTAAGTCATTTATTACATAGTAATAAAAGTTATTTCTTAATTACACATATACAATTTCAAATATCATCTGATAAAGTGCCGTGATGTGCCGCCATGTTTGTGATGCCATTATGAACGTACTTTAAATTTTCACACAATTACCGTCTACATAATATATCTGAATAAACATTGTTCAGTATGTAAGTAGTAGATTTAACTCAACTATGATAATAAACATTATATTATACTGAGTATTATATAATAGTGAGGTACTCAGTATTATATAATACTGAGTACCTATACAAAAAGTAATAATGAATCAAATAAAAAGTGATAATAATACCGAGTAAATAAAAAGTAATAATGATATGAAATAAAAAGAAATAAGAATACTACGCAAATAAAAACTTAAGCCAAACAATGTTGCCCTGTTCTGTCTTTCTCGTCATGATTTTATTATGTTTGTTACAAATTTAAACCGGTTAAGCGTAATACTGCAACTACAGTTTTCTTTCCGCTTAGACCACATTAAGTAGATAGACTTTAGGTTCCTATGGTAAATGTGTTACATAGCCAATAAAAAATATGTACCATTGTGGAGCACAAGCATCTACATTTTTATAGGAATGAACATAAACCTACCACGCTTGTCCAAGAGGGATTGGCGGAGAAGCTATATTTATCCTGAAAACGAAATCGAACCCGCTGATCACCGACTACGTAAGCAGTAACTTTGCCACTGAGTCAATTATGTCATTAAATATTTAATACAAAGAATAGAACGTCATGGATATTTCTAGTTAAAACCATCCCCTTCAAGACTACGAGCCGTGTGTGCATTTGGCACGAGATCAAAGCCAAACAAATACGGGCACCATTATAACGATATAACAACAAAATTCATATTACATACACAAAACTGTTTATTTTAATGAAGGTGCGATACGCTTAGAAGAAATTTACGGAAAAATTAAATTTTGCATTGCATATAAATAAACGAAAAAGTGATAACAGTTGCTACTATTGTTATAATACTACATAATTAAAAAAAACGTTATACACTCATCATCACGGCGCGCCAACCAATCCGTCTACACGCATGCAGTTTCTGCCGCCTACTTCATGTGACGAAGCGTGCATCCCACTGTACCTACGTTAGCAGAAACGCGGTCTCCACTCCAGCTCTCGTCTACTCCAACGTTTGTCGGTTCCGTTATTATTGATAGCCATATATTTTGGATATCATTAAGGCAAAGAGAGAAGAGCCTACAACTATTTATTCTTAATCTGAATTCAAATAAATATCAAACACATCCTTCCTTGCTAAAAGCTTTTCAATTGAACGTTAAATTCTCAGCCTTAGGATGATCCTAGTAGCTCATCAAGTTATATGCTTGGATGTAGGCTTTAACATTATATAAAAAATAAATATGTATATAAGAGCTTAAAAAATATACTTGCATATGTGAATAAATTACTGCTATTCTGATATACCTACTACTACACGTTCATATGTATGCGATTTCGTCTGGCCTCGTACGTAGTCAAGTCTCATCTGCTTAATGCACTTTGTCGTAAACATTTTGCATTGCATGTGATGTCCCGCTGCAATCAGATAAGATGTGCACACATGTATTTTTACCCGATATTGAAGAAAAATCAAAGTAAATTTCGAAACACGATTTTAGCGTTTTTTCTAGCATACTAAATCTCCTTATCCATTATGAATATATTTCTTATTTATTATGGATTTAATACTACTGTTATAATTAAAAGCATTTAAATTTTTTTGTAAGCGGTTTTAAGTACAATTCAATTGACATGAGCAATCTTAATTATTTCTTATTGTTTTCGTTATCAAGCAACTTATTCCACGTTCGAATTTTATAACACATTTTAAATAAAACCTCGTATCCGGGACACTACAATAAAATTCCTGAATGAAACTCATTTTAGTCGTTTTCAAGGTTAGCCCGAATTAAAAAGGTGTCTTGATGTGTCTTTTTTATGTGTTAGGAAGGAAAAGGAGCAGGCGCGTCACCTGATGGAAAACAATCAATTCTGCCGTAGACATCCGCAGTGCCCTAGGCATTGCAGAAAGATGGCCGGCCTTTAGGAAATGTATAGATTTGTTTTTTAGGGTTTCTTTATCAGTTCAGAAGCATCGCTAGAGGTAGCTGGTTCCACAGGGTAGTGGTGCGTGGAAAGAAGTTTCGGGAGAAACGTATCATAATGGATCGCCATTCATGCAGATAGCATGGATGGCGATTTTATTTTAATTTTACGTATTGATGTTGAATGTTGATTCTAGACGCCGATATTTTGCGGGTGTGGTTCTTCTCTGTTCGAGCCGGCCCATTCACGCTATAATAGATTCTACCTGTATTATAAAATATTCAAAAACGAATACTCGCATCATAGATTTAAGTAGTAGACACAGTTCCACTGACGTATTACGAGCCACAAAAATAGGTTTTATCCCTATCACCAGGCTGGCCGTCTACCATCAGGCGATTTTGTCGCAGTTTTCTGCTACGAATTGTGCAATTTTGGAAGTATTTCCGACCTGCGGTGTTCTCACGTGGATACGACATGCAAGAAATGAACGTATGCTATAAAGACCGGCAACGCATCAGCGACACCTATGGCGTTATGGATGTCTATGAGCGACGGTGAACGGCGATCATTTACCACCCGCATACTCGTTTGCCTGCCACGCTATTAAAAATCACATCCAGGTTGGTATTTATTAATACGAATATTAGTTTCGTTTGTATTTGAACTTAAAACTTCAAATTTAGAAGTTAAGTGTAATACCTACTGAAGCGAGAAGTCAAATTAATATAACGGACCGTTAAAGTTTACAGTTAGCGTCAGCAGTTATGTTCGCTTTGCAGTTCTACATGAAACACCATTGAATTGCGGTCACCCTTTCACAATAACGTGGCAATAAAACAAGAATAGATCTTTTGACTAAGTCTCGAACTATCAAACAGTACCGATGGCACTAAACTGGTAATTCGTTTCACAGTCAGTTAAAAGGATATAAAACGTTGCTGAGCTGGAACAAAGTCAATGCTTGCAGATGTATATTCCATAAATACCGCTATTTTACAACACACTCATTACTTTGGTGAGGTGTTATTGGTATACCAGGGCAGGCAAACGAGAAAAAGGCTCACCTAATGGTGAGTGATCACCGACGCAAATATACAATGCATCGGTGATCACTTACCATCAGGTGCAATGGCGAGTGCAAATGTGTTGCCAACCTTTCCTTGATACATATTAACATTTCTTGTATTCGAGAAAGATGCGTATGTGTCCACGAAAATCTACAAAGGTATCCCTTAAGTCGCGCTAGTTTGCGACCACCATAGATGGTAGATCATTCCACAGTTGCAACGTCGGTGGCAGAATTTCGGTTGAATCGTACTAGCCACTCTGTGGACTCGCCAACCATTCACGTGATGGAACCTACTTTTACGTCGCGTACTCAAATGGTGTAACTATGCGGCTAGTAGCCTATCAGAAATACTGCAGTCGCTGACGATTCGGAAAATTCTCCATTGGATGCAGTCAAATGGAAGGAATTTGTACTTGGGAGCTCCAGTCCAGAGATGAAAGCTCCATATGTAGCTGTGCTTGTGGTTAATACAGCTAAAGACGATGGGAATGATTAAACGGTTACTGTGAAATACCTTCAATTCTTAGTAAATTGTAACCGTAAACTAATTAATTAGTTAGTTAACAACACTGGACTATTATAGTTGTGTAATTATAATAGTCCATTGTTGTAGATTGGTCTCCCTTCTCATTCAATTTTTAGTCTAGACAAAAACATTCATTTATTAGCAAAGTGTAACTGTAAACAAATTACTACAACTATAATAAATAGTCTAAAGTTTAGTTTAGTAGATTGGTCGCGCTTCTCCTCATTTTTGAGGAGTTTTGTCGCAACCCCCACACTTAACTAAAGAAGGGCAGATTGGTTGTTAATAATCATGTCTACGCTGTTGCCTCATGGTATTTGATTCCATATATTAAATGTATAAAGTCTTCGACCAGTGTGTTCTACCTATACTCTCTTACGGCGCCAAAATGTCTGATCAGCTGCTGACAGTCCATTTGCATTTGTCGGAAATCCGACGATCGCTGGAGCAGACGAGTGCTGGAGTGGAGACTGCGTCTCAACGAACGTAGTGTGAGAGATGTCCAGTACTAGGATATAATAGGGTTATGATGATATCGCTCATTTTATTGCATCAAATGTGAACCTTACGCCTACTATACCTACCTTATACCTTACGCCTATGCCTACCTTACTAGATTACCCAAATAACTGTGGCGAGTGTGGCGGCAACACGGTTGATGTCTACCACAACACGACCTTTAGCGATATTTCGTTAGAATAGAATATATATTATATATTAGATAAGCAAAAAATTATTTTGAAAAAATTTGACATTTGTTTGCATCCTTCAACAAGCACATCATCATTGATTTCCCTTAGGTTGCCTGCTTCCAGGTATCATTGCTTCTATAGCAGCCTACTTCTCATTAAATACAAAAGCTTAGTTGACATATTAGGTGTACAAATAAGTTTCCGCGGTTTGTCAAAAGATGGCCCCACCAGAAGGTTATGGAGAAATTGTCAGATGTAAAACGTAATATCCCAAGTTTAGTCATCTGGCAACACCATAACCTTAAAGTACTAGTGATTCCGTATCAGCATCACGTAATTTTTTTCGTGCAAAAATGTCAAGTTTTATTCCGAATAAGCATCATTTGCGGGAACTTTTGATTTACTTCTTTAATGTGAAAAAATCTGCAGCTGAGGCGCATCGATTGCTTCTAGAAGCATATGGTGAAGCTGCTTTAAGTGAGAGAAGTTGTCAGGAATGGTTTCAAAAGTTTAAGAACGGTGAGTTTGAGGTTAAAGACAAAGAACGCAGTGGAAGGCCGAAAGTGTACGAAGACATGGAATTAGAAGTACTATTGGAGGAAGATTCGTCCCAAACGCAAAAAGAACTTGCACTTACTCTACAAGTGACTCAACAAGCAATTTCACATCGTTTAAAATCGTTAGGAATGATTCAAAAACAAGGAAATTGGGTTCCATATGAACTAAAGCCGAGAGACGTTGAACGCCGATTATGCATGAGTGAAATGCTGCTTGCCAGGAATAAAAAAAGAGTTTTTTGCATCGTATAGTCACTGGTGACGAAAAATGGATTCACTACGATAATCCAAAGAAGAGAAAGTCATGGGTTAAGCCCGGCGAACCATCAACATCGACAGCTAAGCCGAATATTCATGGAAAAAAACTCATGCTGTGTATTTGGTGGGATCAGCTTGGTGTCGTGTATTATGAATTGCTGAAACCAAGCGAAACCATTACTGGAGCTCTCTAACGAACACAATTGATGAGATTGAGTCGGGCACTTAAGGAAAAACGCGCCCATTACTACTCCAGACACGACAAAATTATTCTTTTACACGATAATGCTCGTCCACATGTTGCGGCGCCGGTAAAAACATACTTGGAAACACTCAACTGGGAAGTTTTACCCCACCCGCCGTATTCACCAGACTTAGCCCCTTCTGATTATCACCTGTTCCGGTCGATGGCACATGGTCTGTCTGAGCAGCGCTTCACATCATATGAAGACACCAAAAATTGGGTAGATTTGTGGATAGCGTCAAAAGATGAAGAGTTTTTTCGACGGGGTATCCGAATGTTGCCAGAAAGATGGGGAAAAGTAGTGGCAAATGATGGAAAATACTTTGAATAAAACGTAATGTACTTTTCCTTTACAATAAATTCCTAATTTTTTATAAAAAACTGCGGAAACTTATTTGTACACCTAATAATTAAAACAAGTTATCCTAGTACAGCATTTAAAACAATTTTAAATAAAATATTTTCTTTTCTTATTAAATATTTCTTATAAAAACACAATTAAAAATGTTTTAAACACTAAGAAACAAATATACCTTTAAACAACTTTTAATTGCATTAAACTGAAAACTGTAGAATTGAATAAGTAAATTAAACTGATTTATTATTAAAGTTAAAATTAAAAAAAATTGATTTTATCATATTTATTATATGTTTTCTACTTGATATTAAAGTTCTAGTCAACCATTTGAAGGTGTGTGGTTTTGAACATCAAAATGAAAGTGCATGCTTGATTATACATATTTAATCTGTATATATCAATAAACATAATAATTATTATTTATTTACTCAAACAACTGTGGCCTACTTGTTAGTATACACAATTTTCTTAAAACTATTTTAATAACTTAACACATATATTTTTTTACAGCCCATATATGTCCCACTGCTGAGCATGGGCCACCCCATTTATAGAGGAATGGATGTTAACCCACCACACTTATCCAATGTGCATTGGCAGGGTTATTAGACTCGGAATAAATATTTGTAGGTCATACATATATTTATTTCAATGTGGGGACACGCAAAATAGGCGCATGATGATGTCCAGTTGTGGAATCCAGCCCGTTACACCATCTACCATCCAATGTGAGCCATGAACCTGCGACCATTGGCTCTGTAGGTGGAGGGCACCACCACTGAGCTAATTAGTTGTCTGAAAAATATATAATAAATATTAACTAAGGATGCTACACCAGCACTTTTGAGAAATACTACAGCATAGGCAAACGTATTTTACATAACATATTCAAGTTGGTGCTACAACTATTACAGTCATGTTGTCTAAACTAGCAGTATTTTTGAGTACATAAGCATAAGGCCACCAATTTTAATTATCTGACCAATAGTAGATTTGAGAAAATGTTCTTACACTGACCATAATTAATACACACATATTCAGATGACCAGGAGCTTGATTGAACATAGAATAATGTTTCATCTTCAATATAATTTTGTTGTCTTTTTTTTTGACTGAAAAAGTCCATATTTTTTTGGTTTTATCCGAGTAGCCACTATTTTCTCAAGACGTAACGTGATAACCGGACTAGTTACGTTTCAAGAGATTTGATATTATTGTTATAACTAATTGCCATCAAAGAAAAGAAATAAACTCTCATGTATATAAAAACAGATTTCCAGAGACAAAAGTAGAGAGGGAATAAGAGAGAGAGCAACAGATACGAATACCAGCTTGATCGCATTTACCACAGATTATAATTATTTTTATGGCTATAATTATAATAAATGAAACAACTTAAAACTGCATCGATTTATAAATTATATACATATGGGTTATAATGGATAAATCCTTTATTTTTATGGATTTAATTCTATTATTATAAATTAAAGTAATTTATATTTTCTTGTAGGCAGTTTAAGTACAATTAACTTGACGTGAGCAATCTTATTTAATCATTTCTTCTTGCTCTCGTAGCCAAGCAACAAGTTCCATGTTCAAATTATACTATACGTTTTAGATAAAACCTCAAATCAGTGACAAAGATGTAGTATTAAGTTGTTCACGCTTACTGATCAAGTACACACTACACTTGTAGTTTTAAAAATATATTTACGAAAATGTGTAAGATTGTATTTTAAAACAGTAAATCTTAGTAGATTAATCGATTTTAATTAAACTTCACAGTACTACGGTATCTAAAAAGAAAATATTTTTGAAACAGTTTGTCAAAAGTGGTTGTTAATAGAAAGAAATATTCCATCACTAGCAGTGAGTTAAGGAACTCTAATAAATATAATAGGAAATATTCGAAACTCAATGGGGCAACCGCCTCCGACCGTTGGTGCTCCTGTTCCCAGCAGCTTTTCGGGCATTCTATCGAAACGAACGAACGAAACGGGGACATCGAGCCACGGAGATGAACCACACTGGCATCCTATGGACTTTGCGTCATCTAGATATGGCTGCATAGGAGCGACCGTCCCCCGAGTGGACGTGCATGGTAGGGGAGAGGGCAAACTCATGAAAGTTGGAGTGTGGCCCATTGTCGGCTCGGTCAAAGATCTTTCGCGTGAACCGGGTCATGAACTTGCGAATGCTCTACACCATGAATATAGCGAGGCGCCCCCATGATGGTGCGCAGAGACATATTCTGCTGGATCTCAACGCGTGTGCGCTGTGACCCCGACACTAGCGCGTACCATGCCGGAGCGGCATAGGTAAGTCGGGAGCGGACGTAAACTTTGTAGAACATCAATTTCGTACGCACGGGTAAACAAGTGGTTGTCAGTATGGGACGGAGATTGGATCACCACATGATTGGTCTGAGCGACGAGGCGCAGCACGCGGTCGATGCAGACTCCGAAGTACGTCACTGTGGCCTCCCAGCGCATGTCCTGCTCCCGAAGTTTAAGTGGTGGCGGCAATTTTCCGCGGCCGATCACGATGGCGGATGTCTTTTCAACATTAATCGACATCCGCCATGTGTCCAGCCACTCGGGTAGGAGATCCAGCAGCCAAAAACAACTATGTTGTGTCACAAGTTAGGACTTTTTTAAAATTGTTCTTCAATACAAAGTGATAAAGTTCAATATTTATTGTACTACAACGTAGCGTAATGAATGTAGTTACTTAAGAAGAGACTGGTAAACATAAAAGGTATAACTACACAATAAAAATCATTAGAAATTGTCACTTATTGCTTTTGTATTAAAGTTTATATTTAAGTAAATTTTTATTAATCAATACATACCGTACTTGTTGTTATGTACTTATTGCAGTAAAATTCATAACGAAAATGTATCTAACAAGAATTTTTTACTTTTAAGTTTTTATAAATAAGTTAGTATTTAAGATGTAATTGATACTACCGATTGTTTTCACCCGAAATTTCTGCCAGACACAGGTGCAATTGGTCGCTCTATCTCGCCACGATCATTGCCAACAGATGTCTTTAGTTATTATTTGCAGCCCACTATGGTTTAACTTTTTCGTATAGATATATATCGTTTTGTTGTTGTACTTTGAAAGTCATTGTTATATAATATTCAATTTTTAATAACGTTCTGTGGATAATTTGTCCACCTGACGTTAAAATGTCTCCTTACTCCTTATTATTGATTTTAAGTCCACGGATTGCCCATATCAGACTTATTTTCTTTTACTTCCTGTTAGCAACGCATGAAATTTTATATTTTTGTATTTTAATAAAGATAATTTATTTTTTTATCCCGGAAAATGGTTTTTAATTGTAGATCAAACACACTGAATTCACACTAACAAACAAATTGTTTGATTCATAATTTGAAAAAAATATTTGTTGCGTAGGCACATAATTTATCATATTCAATCAAATTTATTATCAATTGATATTGAGTATGATTCTACGATATTTTTTTAAAAAATAAAGTATGTAAAATGTTTATACAAAGTTTTAATTATAATTTCAAATTTGTTTAGCTTAAATGTGTCATACAATTTTGTTTTACAAAATGTAACTTTATTTTAAAAAAAATATTGTAAAATTATATTGTTAAAAAAAATTGTTTTAACGCCTTAAATATTGAAATAGCAATATTGCAAAATTGAAAGACCTCCTGGTACTGGTGATAATTAAAGGCTTACTGAAAGGATAAATGTTTTATGGATAGGTGTTATGTCTATAAAATAATGTAATGTTTTGATATATAAATACGGCAAATAATGTGTGATGAAATTTAATTAAAAAAGTATATTAGGGTATAACCCGACTAAGAATGTAAATATAAAGGTATAAACCGACTAATGCAAAAATTCTCTTTCCCTTTCTTTGTCTTGTTTCTTTTTGTTATTACCTCCTTATCACACAGTAATCTCTTCTAATCAACAATAATTAGGGAGAAATTTTTATCATGTGTGAAAGCTCAATACATAAATTAATGATATATCTACATATGTCGATTACGGATGTATGTGAAATTGTTATATGTTGAAGCCCTTTATAAATAAATACTTTAACTAAATTGTATAACTTTATATAGAAGCTAAATTGTTTATTATAAAAATATGTCAACATATGTGATCAATTTGTATTCGTAATTACTCACGAAAAATGTTTATAACTTTATATTGAAATGTCCCACATATGATTGTACTGTGGATAGATAGAGCATTTTGAGCACAACTGTGGATAGATAGAACATTTTTTCACATAAGGATAATGAAATAAGGGTAAGTACCTAAAAGTTCATGAAAGGTTCAGTAATATATCTAGGTTCAAGTGAAAAGGGGTTTGTAAAACTCTTACGTTTTAGCATTTTCCTATGCTCTTGTGATGCCCGCAACGCCTCACAGGCTCATGCGGGAAGACGCCTATACTAGACGGCGGATCTGGTCATTCGACATCGGTTTTGCCCGTGTGCCCCGTGCTTGTGGACCCAGTATTCGATAAAGATGTAAAAGCCACTAGGCTACCTGCACTAACATCTTATCCCTCGGTGTGAAAAATGTAATATTCAACAAATAGTTTATGAAGAAACAAATTTAAATCAGCTAGAATAAATGTTCATTATTAATATTTCTAAAATACCTGTGCCAAATGGTTTTATTATTTAAATCTACTTAAAAACTTATTAATAAGTGTGTTATGCGTGATAACCGGCTATGGAGTAATTCGGTCATTCGTTCATTCGTTCATTCATTGACGTCAATTATCTGCAAGTCAATTTGTGTGGGTGACGTCTTCTTTAATTCCATTTTCAATTCTCCTTAGGGTTTTTTCCCTTTAGCTTACATCAGTGACATTGTTTTTATTTCATTTTCATAATCTTATATTATTATCAGTTATATTGTTTAATTGTGGTAGTGTATTAAACAATATAGTTCGATTAAGGCGTATAAGTGAAGTGATATGAAATAAATACGTTTTATCGTGACTTTTTAAGTTAACTGAAAACGTCCATAGTTTTAGTAAAATGGCTACCGTTTTATCAAGACGCAACGAAATAAGTTGACTAGTTTTAGGATTTGATGTTAACATATTTTAATTGACACTGGCATAATAGTTGGTTGCCATCAAAGAAAAGAAGAAGTAGGATTCACTTTAGTTTAATGTTTTTGAGGTGTTTAGCTAAAATCGATAATATGTATATCTAAAATGCTATTTATTATAGTAAACGTTTAAGTTCGTTTCCAATTTATGTTCTTTAATACGATGAATATGGATAAATCTTGCGAATATGAAGGCGAACTTCCTATATGCCATGAACCTCGATGTGAGCCGTTGGGGGCTCCTAAAGAAATTCTTTGTGATGAGGCAACACCGGAACCAGTATTTGGAGACAGGATTCATGCATTGGAGGAAGAACAAGAGATTTTGTCGTCGTCTGTATTTTCGTTAACATCACATCTAGCTCAAGTTGAATTTCGCTTACGACAGATACTAAAAGCACCTGCCGAAGAAAAGGATATCATGCTCAAAGCTTTAGAAGAGTTCACATCACGAGGAATGCCTGATTTGAGGACTGCACCTCTAGGGAGTTCCAGTGAAACAACATGTATCGAATGTATGGAACTAGAGAAAAAAATACGAAGACAATGTGCAAAACAATCTCATTTTATTGATAGACTAAAAGCTCAGTTGAGAGAATTAGAAAGATACGCCACAAATCCTAATTCTGAGTTTGGCAATGGCACTCACAAAACCTTAATACGACATTTACGTAGTGAAATTGACCACAGTCTCAAAGAAGGTTGCCATCAACCTCTTAGTGCAGATGAGTTGAGGCATCAAATTAACTGTGCAGTTTGGCAGTATGCTGATAGACAATTGCCTAAGGAAGAAATAATTTGTAAGCTCCAAACTCATATAGAGGATATGCAGAAATTTATTAAGTTAATAAAAAATGAAGATTTAAAAGACACAAGTGCTACTAAAACAGAATCTAAAAATATTGGTAAGTCTGAACCATTTGAAAAAAATTTTGCAAAAAGTAAAATGAATGATGAGCTAAAAGCAGAAACCATTAATCTTATGAGAAAGGCATCAACGCTTATACAAATTTTTACTGTTTCTCAATTTGGATGTTCTTCGAATACAAATAGAAAGTTTGATAGAAAATCCCCTATTGTCACACACTGGGGCAATTTAAGAGCTAAACTAGAGATGTCAATTGATGCTGTGTTGAATTTAGTGTCACATGACAGACAAATAAACTCTATAATTGACAATTATGATAGTGAATGTGAAGGAGATATTGTTATAAATGATGCTCCACTTACCACTGCTGTGAGAAGATACTTGGCAGTAAATTTAAGAGATTTACTTCACCATGGTCTCACTGGTCCTGAATCAACATCTCTTGTACCTCTCATAGGTTGCTTTCCTGTTCGCCGTTCATCATTGTCTCGACCTATGCATATTTGGGAGTTAATCTTGCAATACTATGAATTGAATGATGGTGATAGATTTAACTCAACACCTGCACGAAAATTAAGTCAAAGCTTCAATTTGGATATAGTTGGAGGAACTGCCATTACAAATAAGCAAAGTTTACTGAGTTCTATTGGAAGCATACTAGCTTCGCATACCCCATATAAAAGAAGTTATGATGCACATTTCAAGGCATTTGTATGTGCTGCCCTAAATGCACATAAACTTGTTATTTGGCTTAACATTATAATGAAATGCCGATCCTTGATAGATGTAAATTATTCATCAACTAGCTATGTTGTAAATACAGGTTTCCAAGATGCACTGCAAAGCTTAGATAGGCTCACTGCATATAACTTTGATTTACCTGTTGATTTAGCTGTAAAACAATTTCAAAATATCAAAGATGTATTTATGTAGTTGTAAGAGTACTTTTTTTTTTACACAATGTTTATAATGCCCTTCTCTTTAACCCTGCATTTGTAAACAAACTTTATACATAAGTAAATTGTTCTAGTCCATTTAACTATGTAAGATTTTAGTTTCAGAATTATGTTGAATCTGACTTTTATGCACTTGAATCTATGTAATTGTGATAAAATTTACTTGGTTGAAATCCCCTTAAACTATTTTAGTAGGCGAATTTGTTTCATACTTTGGTCAATTGAAGTTTCAAAATTCTATAGTTATACTGTAGTTTAAATAAGCAAATTTTTCTTAAGTTGGGTCTCTGACCTATCTGACCAGGTAAACACAGCTACTTAAACAGTGATATAGATGTTAAGGTAACTTTAAATTAGAAGATTAATTTATAAATATTTTGCACTGGCAAATGTGTGATAATATTATTTTAAGAGTATATTATAGATTTAAATGGCATTGTGCATTTATAGAATAGCATAGAAGTCGGCTTTCTTATAAAAGTATTACACTTGCAACACTTACCAAAGAATTTATCAAATCAATGTAATATAGTTTTAGTCATTGCTAATATAGTATAATTGAGCATTACATTCTATGACTTTTAATTTTATCAAAATCCTTAATAGTTCCTTGCTTAATTTACTTTTTCTAACGCTAGAAATACTTTTCATATGTAAAATTCAAACATTGACTTATCTGTTTTGATTTTGTGTTGGAGCATTAGGTTTTTTTATATACCAAAGCGGTATTAATGAACAACTTACTTGGGTCATTGGCTGAAAGAAGGAAACTTTAATCAAGTTACCTGTAGGTATTTGGCTAAAACACCTTGATAAGAATTTGCTGCAGCATAACTTTCTTACATTTCAAATTATTAATACTTTCTTTAATGCCATTTCTAATGATTGTGAAACATTAATTTTTATTATTGAAGTTTACTACTTATGCATGTTGCATCTAGAATTCTTGATATATACTGGCAATGTTGATTGTGATATGCTTCGACTGCTGCCTTATATTTTATTTACTCATACATTACAAGAAAATATGGGGAATCATTGACCAGTATTTCATTCATTTTTGCTATCTGAAGAGCACATGTATTTTAATAATATCAAAAACAGATATGCTTACAAAGTGTATGTTATACAACAAGTGAGCCGCTTGGCTTTTACAGAAAATACTTTTCGGATGCTACAATGGCATACCTAAGGTAATGCATTTGAGTTGTTCTCCACGACATATGCAAATAATCATTCCATTGAATAACAGAGATTTCAGATAAGACTCTAAAGTGACTACATAGAGATTTCTGTTAGTTATTATCTATCACATCTTTATACAATATCTGTTAAGTCGCCTTTAAGATGTTTGTAACTTTCTAAGTTTTTTTATACATAATCATAATGATTTAATGTGGGATGGTTCAAGCTTACAAGTTTTAGAAACATCAAACCTAAAGAAAATTTTCTTATTGATATCATTTTTTACGACACTATCATTTATTTTTATTTTAAATTGAGATTTTTACATTTAAAAGAACAATTATTTATTCATATTAAATTTATTCTCTTAATTTGATATCCTGGCGCTATGAAGAGTGGAATAATTTTAATAAGACATTCGCAGAGTTCCATTGGCTTTTTTTCTTCTATGGATCACAATCTTGTTGAAAAATATACCTTCAATATAAGAAATAATACACAACATCAGACTCATATATTGTATTTATAAACCCATTTGACAATTTCATAAATAATACAAGAAAGTTAGGGTCACTTGCCTATGTTCTAGCTTGTAAAATGTAAAAATAAGAATTTTATTTCAAATATTATTATTTTTGTCATTCATTATAAATATATTTGTTAATTTGAATAAAATAATTCTAAAATACACAAAAATTATTTATATAAAATACAAAATAAATTTATAATACAAACTACTGAATATAGTAAAACAAGTATAATTGTAATGGTTCATACAATTGCAAATCGTCTTGTCTAAAAAAAATCGTCACAGTTTTATTGATTCAAATTTCTTTTATGGGATAGGAAGGCAAACGAGCAGGCGTTTCTTCTGATGAAAAGCAATCAACGCCGCCCATAAACATCCGCAGTGCTATAGACCAGAGCAGAAGCGTTGCCGGCCTTTAAGGAAAGTATCATTATGGGAGAGGGTGGGGGGGAGGGATTGGGCCTCCGGAACTCAACTGCTCACCGGACGAAGCGCGGTAACTAAGCTACCACTCATACACCGGTTTTCTGCGGGAGTGTGGTACTTTCCAGGATGAACCAGCTCATTCACGCTACAGACAAATAATATGCCATTCTTGAAAAAGTATTCGTCTGCAGCGTCGCTCTACCACTACTGAAATCAAATCTAATAAAACATATAATTTCAATACAATATACAAAGGTTTTTCATCATTGTGAATTTTCTTAGATAAATTCATAAAACATACATTTTATTATTAAACAATTAATTAATTTAAGGAAGCAGAGTCCGTCTTCCAGTCGAATAATATTATAGAACGCAATATTTCATAGATGTCGCTTTAAAACACTACACTAAAATACTAATTAATACATATATACGATTGTCAAAAATTCACACACAGTTCCGTATTAGTGGAGTGTTCTCAGTGTCTGTCTTTACGGGGTATGGCGTATTCCCCATGCAGTTGAAAACATTATTATGATAGACTGAATAGCCGAATATAAGGCCAAACTACTCCATCGTAAGGTTAAAATTATCCCATACACTATGATTAAAAGCTTTTTTTTCCTTTGTGTTGAATTATCAAACCGTTATAAATATTATGTTTAATCTTGGAATTTCCATGGTAATCGGCCGAATTGTACCTGATTATGCATATTTTGTTTATGGCTAAATAATGTATAATGGCCGAATATTCGTCCATAGTCCAATCAATATAAATGCAATATAATTAAACATATTACACTACGGAAATTATAACAAGTACAAGGGGTTATGCGGTGCGGCTAAATCAGCTTAGTTGGGTCCAAGCATGTTTTCCGGGCGAACCCAGCTATCAAATTCTTCTTCTGTGATGCCATGTTTGATTGCAGACTCCTTTAGCGTTGTTCCCTCTTTGTGTGCAGTTTTAGCGATTGCCGCAGCCTGAAAAATAAAATCGCCCTTGTAACATTCACCTATGTAGAAAGAATAATAGAACCAGACGAAAAATATAACATTCACAAGGAATTCTTAGTATCAATTGCAAAAGTAATAAACTAACACCGTTTTCAAAACAAAGCGGTGCTCTGTGAGAGAAATAAACGATTCAAGAAGCTGTCTCATTCTTTTTTACTACATACTGTATATATGTTCGCAGGGCTATCCTACCTGTGAAATATTTATAGTAAACCCTCCTATAACGCGACTACGACAACACTCTTAGAACGCGATTTCATGTCCCTCGTATAACACGTGTTTTCCCTCGTATAACGCGGGGAATTTCCAAGTCATGTACCGTGAATTTTGTAACGATTTGACAGGTTTTAATAGACTTTGTTACTTTTGCACATCTTGTTCTTATAAAATTCATCTCTTTTAATAAGATTTTGTTCCTAGTTTTTGAGTTTTATGATGATTTAACTTTCGGTAGCCGTGCTATTCGTAGCTCGAATAATATCCAACTGTTAGACGACGTGGCGGACACGCCGTTTTTGTTTCTACGACGAAATGCCTATCGACGTGGTATATACGTCGCTGGTGGGTTTGCAACAAAAGCATCACGACGTGCGTGACACGTCTTTATAGCGCAAGTGGTTAAGAACATTGACTATACATAGAGTGATCGCTCGTATAACACGTTTTCCTATAACGCGGAACCAATCTACCGCGTTACAGGGGAGGGTTTACTGCAAAGATATGACCGTGGATTTTTTCTTAATAGGCCAGTGTAGCCGATGCGGCTAAAATAATATTACATCCTGACCTTATCATATCCAATGTGTGGGTTAAGAGCGGTGACCAGCATAAGGGATTCCTGCATGATCTTGCTGATCTTCTCTTCGTTAGCCTTGATGCCCTCGGCGCAGTTCTTGTTAAACGCTTGACAGCCATCACCTGAAATACATAAAGCGTCAATCTTACATTTCTTCTAATCTCTGCTATTTAATCTAAATAATCATTTTTTATTGATTGTTAAAAATAAGTGAACGGTTTTGTTTCATTGATATATTTGATTGATGCTAGGGCAACCATTGTACTAAGGTACACAGTCCCTTTCTACTACTATATAAAATAACTACTAAATAACTATATAAAATAACATTCCGAGTGTGGTAACCCCACTAATCCGCATTAGACAAGGGTGGTGGATTATTATCCGTTCCTCCAGAAATGTATGTGCTCAGCAGTGGGACATATATGACCGTAAAAAATATATATAAAACGTTACAGAAAAGAGACAAAATACGAATGGGTATAAATTGTTGATGATGATGGAGTCCTTTTTTTATATTTTTCTGTGGTATATGAAGCCAAGACAGCAAGCGTGTCGTCTGATATATATGTATGTACGAAACATAAGTATACTTCTTCCACTGGCGGTACAACCCAAGATGAGTTTTGGCCTCCTCTATGATTCTATCCCATATAGCCCCTTTCTTGGCAGCAATACCTTGATAGCCTAGGTATTCCTATCGCCACCATATTCTCTTCTATGCGATCGTTCGAACTCTTCTTTGGTCATGTATAGTCATAAATGAAAGTATATGTGAGGGGGTATAGATGTGTATGTGAAAAAATATGTAAAAGACCGAATTGGTTAGAACTTAGGTTTCCAACGGAAGCGCTACCACACCTAGTAGGCTGGAGCTTTTTATGGGCGGCAGCTGTTCCAAACGCAAATGGGGAAGCTCTGATTTTCATGAAAATACATTTTATCCTTCAGGTCATTCCCATGCTACCCACTTCTGCTATCACTGTTAAGTCGCCATGTTTGCCTGGGCGGCCACTGGCAATCCTAGAAGTTTCTCTCTTAAGTTCTCCAATCTCTGACTCTTCATACCTCGGAAGTGTCCATTTCGGAGCGAGTCCACAATTTGTCTAACCGTCTAAAATGTTTATCTTATTAAAGGGGCGGAAGTCCATGAAAAGTGTGGGTTAGATGGGGAAGATCAACATCAACCCACCGATAAGCCGGATGGAGCGTAGAACGTTAGCCACAATCATTGGCTTGAACACGTTGAGCTCAAAGTGACCGTTGCTACCGCCAATTGTACATGCCACGTGGTTCCCCATCACCTGTGCCGCGACCATCGTCAGCGCCTCGCATTGCGTCGGATTCACTTTACCTGTAATAAAATTAAACTTAAGTTTCTCTTTTCGTTGCGTTTTTTCCAATAATTTATTACCACGAACCATTTTCTTGTGAAACTATTATAGTTACCGTCAGCGGTATTTTCGAACCGATACGATATTGGAACCTTCAAAAAACATGATAGACAGATACATAGATAGATAACTTGTTTATTGAGGGAACAATAAAAACAATATCAAAAGTAAAAATCAAAATAAAAACTAAAGTACTACACAAATTTTCAGAATAACTTAAAATTAACATTAATGTGCCAAAGAATAGGCCTTGGGCCCAGCTTTAATGCCGTAGTTGATTAACTGCAGCGCTGGTCTTTTTGCCAACATCTATAAGAGTGAGTTCTGCAAAAAAAAAAACTAACACTTCTAGAGAAGTGACGTATTTTTTTAATATTTGAGTGAAGGTACTAGCAATAAAATAATATGAGAATTTTTTTTAATATGGTGCCACAGATATAATGTATAATATTTAACAAATAAATAAACAAATATAATGATAAAATAACCAAAGCAAAGTAAGTTTATCACTGCTATAATGAAACTACGAAGTAGATTAAGGAAAATCTGGGAATAGTATTGCTTACCCATAGGTAAAGGTCCGGCAACGCTTCTGTAATGCCTAAAGGTGTTGCAGATGGCATTGATTGCTTTCTATCAGGCGACACGCTTGCTGTTTTGGCTTCATATACCATATAAATATATAAAAAATGGATTCCATCATCATCAACAATTTATACACGGAATAATGTAGGCTTCTTCTATAGAAAAAGATTTTCCAATCGAGTGGGCACAGATTTAAAAGCTTACAAAGTCTCTTAATGGTAACATTTCTTCTTCTCACTAATCAGTAAAATTTTACCAGCTTTCAAGGTAATACATCTCGGTGTATTAAAATTAATATAATTATTTAATTATATTATGCAATAGGCATAAATACTTTAATATGTATTGTGCCGCCATCTGTTGGTAGATTATGTAAGAACAATGTTGATTTATATAAAATAATTATAATAATTGTAATTTATATAAAATAAATTATTTAGAATTATATAAAAATTCATATAAATATGTAATTTGAATGTTGAGCTATATTTTAAGAATTGTTTTGCAGTAATTTCATTTGTTTGTTGCTATGCTGAAGCAAATCTATTTTTAGATACTTCGTTCTTTGTTTATTGTCTTTGTTCGCCTTCGATTAAGTTTTGTGTATGAAAGCCAAAATTCAATCAGGGCGAGATTCATTCTAATGCACTGCATCAATTCAGAATGTCAAGTTCGTGTTCCAATATAGTAAACCCTTCTAAAACGCAGTAGATTGGTTCCGCGTTATAGGAAAACGTGTTATACGAGGGATATGATATCGCGTTATAAAAGTATTGAAATAAAGGAGGATTTACTGTATTAATAAAAGGAAACTTACCAGGCATTATGGAGGAACCAGGTTCGTTTTCAGGTAGCATAAGCTCCGCTAGACCACAACGAGGACCGGAAGCCAACAGCCGGATGTCATTGGCAATCTTCATCAGCGACACGGCGATGGTGTTGAGAGCACCAGACACTTCCACCATAGCGTCGTGGCAAGCCAACGCTTCGAATTTGTTAGGGGCGGTTTCGAATGGGATTCCTTAAAAAAAAAACAGTACAATTATTTATTTCTAAATACATGCATACACATACAAATCGTCACGCCTGTTTCCCGAGACTTCTTGATAAATAATGTACATTTTATTTGTGCTTTCTCGTTAAATTATAATTATAAAAAGTTCCCATTAAATTACCATTATTTTTACTTGCTTGCAGAAAATATTTATAATATAACAAAAATATATTGTGTTCTAAAGTCACCTGTGAGGGCAGCTATCTCGGTCGCACACTTCTCGGCGAAACCGATTCGCGTGTTAAGACCGGTTCCAACTGCAGTGCCGCCCAAAGCGAGGTAGTGAAGTCGAGGTAGCGTCGAGCATACACGCTCGATTCCGTACGTCAGTTGAGTGGCGTACCCGCTGAACTCCTGGCCGAGAGTCAGGGGTACCGCGTCCATCAAGTGTGTTCTGTGGGATTGTCACTACTGTAATCGACATCATACATAAATCAATCAACATAAAAAAGTCCAGTAGACCATCTGTGACAATGCCATAAGTATATAAAATGTCATATATTTATTTATATACTACGAAATTGAGAGCATATCTTATGCTAATATTTATACAAATTTAGAAAACTTCTAGAGCCAATTAAGGATTTACATTTTGATAAAACTTATATTAAAAATATATACAGACTCTTTGGTTACATTAAAAATAATAATTAATAAGTGGCTTATATTAAAAACATATACACTACTTATCTATATATATGTTGTGAGCGTGTGCACGTGTGAGAGGCAAGAGTGTATATTTAATAATAATTTTTTTTAATGTGGCTTTAGTGAAATGAAATAAATCTAGGGCTTTAAATGACTTATTGTAGGAATAATGTGTGCGAGAAATAACGAAATTTATATGAAAATGAATGTTGGTGTGTTCGTTGCCCTAAGCGTTCTAGCATCGTTCATCCGATTGCGATAAAAGTTCGTATAGTTACACTCATGCACGCCTTAACATATGGCTGTTATGAAGATTGTTATACAAAGCAATGGTTACTATAGAAATCGTCGATCATAGTAACGGTTGCTAGGATGCGCAAGACGGGCGGCAGAGAATGAACGTTTGAAGATCGGGCTAGGAACACACTTTAGGTGACGCCTATATCTATTAGTGGTCTGCCGTAGCTGTTGATGAAATTAATTATTTATAATATAGATTCTTAAGTAACGTCATAGACCATCCTCACCTGCCAATCTTGATGATCTTGTCAAAATCCTTAGACTTCCGTTGGAGTGTGTCACGTAGTGAGACCAGGCCAGGCATCAAGCAGTCGCGTAATTGCATAGCTACTGCTATGTGCATAGCCGTTGGGTAAGTATCGTTGGAGCTCTGCGACTTGTTCACGTGGTCATTTGGATGCACTGGGTCTTTGCTACCCAATTTACCGCCCAGTAACTGAATGGCGCGGTTCGCGATCACCTGTTCATAAGAGAACTTTGTTTAACTGGTAAGAAAATAGGTCTTTTAGTCTTCTAATTAATAGTATGTTCTACCACTTTCCATTCGTCACTGAGAAGGGGGAGTCAAAATTCAAACAGTATTATTTTTTATCTTGCAAATCTTTGTGTTGGTTTAAAAATGGTTCTTCAAAGCATTATTACCTGAGAAGTCTTATTCCTTCATGGTCCACATTTACATCTAAGTAATTATCAGTTCTCTCAAAATGAGGATTCATTTCATTCAACAAGTCGGGTAGGCGAGTTAGCCACCTCATTTATGCAGCGTTGTTGATAATTATGATTAAAAGAATGAAGAAGAAAAAAAAGTATAGATTTAATGCTCGTTTTAAAATAAAACGCTGCCTTTGTAGTATTTTTTTAATGTGCATACAAATATATGACAATAAGTTGGAGGAAGTGGATGTCCAGGAAACTGGAGAGTGGATTTCTTCCAGTCAAAAACAGACGTTATTATTTGTCCACATAATACTGGATTTCCGCAAAGTAACGCCTGAATCTATTAATAATCAAAATTTAGTATGAGCTTAAAGAAAATAATCTGCTATTATATTTTTTGAGAAGCCTGCACAAGTAGCACAAGTAACACTTCGGAATGGGGCCACTTTCAACTTCCTCAAATCCTTTCAATTCCTCAAATTTAGAGGAAATTGCATGACTCACCGCACGAAGCCTCCAAAATCAATAATATTAAAGTGAGTATAATAAATTTAATGTATGTGTTATTTTAGATTCAATTGAGTCTCACCTCATTCGTGTTCATGTTGCTCTGAGTTCCCGATCCGGTCTGCCAGATAACGAGTGGAAAATGTCCCTCGCGGTATAGCTTGCCGGAGATCACGTCGTCCGCCGCTTGCATAATAGATTCCGCTGCAAATATACATATTTCAAAAATGGAGATACAAAAACGCATGACTTATACATTTTAAAAAATAATTATCCTTTATTTTTTAAAAGACACGCTAATATGAAATTTTCTTATACAACGGACGTTAAATAATTGGTAATAATTAAAATCTAATGAACACTGACAGTCCGTCTACGTCACAAGCTCAGAGTCGCTCAGAGAGCTATGCTCGTTTCTCTGGTAGATATGATTCAGAATGAAGAAATCCACCAGAGAACCAAAGTCACCGACATAGTCTTTTAAATTAACAAACTAAAGTGGCAATGGGCTGGTCACGTTTGTCGGAGATCCGACAATCGTTGGAGCAGACGAGTGCTAGACTTAAATCGCGTCTTGGCAAACGTAGTGTAGAATGCCTCCTGGTTAGATGGTGCGACGATCTGAGCAAGGCGGCTGGCAGAAACTGGATGCGTGAAGCTGAAGATCGGCCATTACTACAAAAAAAGGATCCTAGAGTTAATAAAGAAAACTATAAATAATAATTTATAGTTTATGTCTCTCAAATGATATCTGTGCACTTTAAAAAAATAAATCTAAATATAAATATCGCAAGCAGTGTCCTTTCATTTCAATTTGCCATTATTAAGTTTGTATGTTCAAAACTAGATGTCACTTTTTATGAAACTGTATCCTATGGTCCATTCGGATTGCATGCTGCGAATTTTCTTGTTCACAGCTAGATGGCACTGGGCGTATATTCTTGCTAATATTAAATTAATATTTTTTCAATAATATAATAATAAATTAATGCTCATAGATTTTGATAGAGTTACGGAACATGATTCACGCGACAAATCGTATTCTTTGCAGTATTCTTATATACACTTACCTATTTTCCTATCCAATCCATATTCCATATTGACCTTGGCAGCTGCTTTCTTCAAAATTCCCATAGCTACTATAACAGGATACTGAAATGTAAATATATATTTAGTATTATATTATTTGATGCATAAATAGAACATTAAATGTCAAATACAAAAACATGTATATTATTGTTTTGTGACATACAAGTAAACATAGTCAGAATAAACTTCAATTGCAAGGTTCTATTGTATGAAATTCTACTAAATTAAATATTCGCATAATTGTGTACAGTCATTGTTTCTTTCCTATACCACTAAATGACGATATATATTATAATATGGCAATATTAAAGCATATAATGAGTAGCAATTTTATCTTTGCCACATGGCCGCCTCTGTGGTCGCCAACCCACATAGGTACGTACCTACGCCATTTATGAGGGCTTATATCCGGCAATGGTTTGTCTAATAATGATAATTAAAATTTTTAACCTCTTATAAACTTCAAACAATGCATTAGCAAATCGAAGGAACATCACAATAGATCGGGACGATGTATCAAAATAAAATTTAATTATACATATATCGTTTTAGCAAAGATGGGATGCCCCCCGGCTCGATAGTGCGACGACCTGCGTAAGGAGGCTGGCTGAGACTGGATGCGTGAAGCCGAAGATCGGGCTTGGTGACGCTTATTCAGGCAGGCCTATGTTCAGTAGTGGATTACCGCAGACTGTTGATGATGTTGAAATATATATCTGTCCGTAGTGCTACCAGTGCGCGATGTTTGCCTGTATAATTTCCAATATTTCTACCAAACGTGGATAATTTGGATATTATTCTATTTATTCGGAAGAGGCCCAGGTACAACAGAAAAACAGAAACTGGCAAAGTGTTCGTTTTCGGAGAGGTCGTGAATTTGATTTCCATTACAAGATATTTGTATGGCCTACAGATATTTATTCTGAGTCTGGGTATATGTCCGTAAGTAGTTTAGTAGTAGGGAACAATGAGTACTACTGAGTAACTAGTTTAGTAGTAGGGAACAATGGTCGTGGGTTCGATCCCATCGTTAAATATATGTATGGCCTACAGATATTTATTCAGAGTCTGGTTTATCCGCCATTCCGCATTGGACGAGCATGGTGGGTGGTTAAATGACTGTTTCTTCAGAAATGGGGAAGCCCGTGCCCAGCATTTGGATATATTGTATATGGGCTGTGAAAAAAACATTGAAATGAAGATTTTTATTTAAAACTACCTCTTATAGAAATGGCTTTTTCGAATACCTTTTTTAGATTTGCCTTTTTGTAATTCTCTACTTACCGGCATACGCTCTTCGATGCCACCGATGGGAAAGTTCATCACTGATCGCACTGTCTGAGCACCATACAGCTTGTCGTCCGGTACATCCAACTCACCAAATGTATCACGCTCCTTCCTCTGAAATAATAAAATACATACCTTAGTTGTAATGACCTAAATCACTCTATTCCTAACAACGTCGGCGCCCCTCACATATAATCGCGGATTAGCGGCGTATAAAAGTTGGTTCTAACACAGGAAATCCGTGTTAAAATCAATATTTATGTGACCTACAGACGTTCTAGTAATTTGTGTATTATAACGCCACCCACAGGATAGGGAATCCTGGAAAAAGATTTTCAAATATAAAATTGTATAGCCATGTGAAAAAGCGTGTCTACTTCTCAGTAAATACATAAATATTATTGAGTTACTAAATGAATTACAAGCACGTATAATTATATATTGATCACTTTTCCACAATATCCTAAAATACTTGCCTAGAAATTACAACCATAGACAACCACGACTCCTGCGGTGTCACGGTTGTCTATGGGCGGCGTTGATTGCTTTTCATCAGGCGGCACGCTTGCTCATTTGTTCGTTCCTCCTATCCCATAAAAAAATATATAAGTATTACTTATCACAATATGGATTCTAATTTGAGAAGATATTTTTTTTTATTGAAGTGATCAGCAAATGAATCACCTATTGGTGAGTAACCACCGCCGCCCATCATCATTTGTGGCACATGCGTCGCCTCCCTTAGTAATGGGAAGGGTAAATTTTCATCCCCAACAGGTGGATGAGTGGCGATCCGAATGATGCACTTATCTCGAAACTTCTTTCCACGCACCACCTTGTGGGACCGGCTGCTATCAGGGGTGTTTTCTAACCGTTACGACATTGGCATCTTCAAAAAACAACCCTACAGATATACCTTAAAGGCTGGCAACGCTTCCGTAATACCTATGGTGTCGCGGTTGTCTATGAGCGGCGTTGATGGCTTTCTATTAAGCGATACGCATGCTCATTTATTCTCCTATCCCATAAAAAAATTGAGCATCTATATTTCTGTACCATATGAAACGGTATGATAACACAAGAAAACACTACGTCTTAACTCTGATATTCTGTTAACTTGTTTTACTGCTACGTTTATGCCGGCCATTACGTGTTATCGTTGTTATATTACTTTAGCAGCACTGAACTATGTCAATTTGAATCGATACTTGATAATTCATATAATACACAAGTAAAAGGCAACGTTCATAAACGTGTAAATTATTCAGAAAACAAAATTACAGACAACAGAATGTATATGTCGCCGTATTAGAATTAATATCATTATTTATTTTATGCGATAGAAAAAGCTAATTTTATATGTGTTTTGGCGCCATCTGATTATGTAAGGATAATGTTGGTTTAACAAATTAATTATTATAATTGTAATTTGTGTAAAATAAATATTTTAGAATTATCTAAAATTTATATAAATATGTAATTTAAATATTGTTTTGCAGTAATTTCATTTATTTGTTAAACAAAAGATACTGTTGTTATGCTGAAGCAAATCTATTTTTAGATTCTTTGTTCACTATATATTGTATTTGTTCTCCTTTTCAATTTTATACATAAAAGCCGAAATTTAGTCGGGAAGGGGGTCATTTTAATTCAAACCACCACCGCCAATGCCAAAACACACGCAATAGAAGGTATAAGTCGAGGTTTAATTCGCGAAGCCGCAAGTCATTTGCAGTTGTTGTACTAATAAAACATGGTTCCCTTGCTTGTAATAAGCGATATGCTTGTCGCATATCTACATATTTATCCGTGAAGACAAACTTTGTAGGTTTTGGGCCCTCTGGACTACCAAAAGTTGACATAATACTGAACATGGTATGAACAATGCGTGGTTTCTTGTAAGAACAAAATTTTAGCGTTCTAAGTTGAGAAGCCAGTGTAATAATTTTTGTTCTAAGATCCCTAGCTTACCAATCATACGCTGAAGAAGCATACAAAAATCTCTATTATTTCTAAAAAAAAAGACTTCTTTTAGATTCTTTATATACTATTGTATATATTTTTTAAGAACGACATTTATTTTATGCCCTTTGTTGATGGAAATTTACCTAATATTTCCTTGCATCATGTAGTGAATTCCCGAAACCAATCGGTTAAACACATACTGGTAATCGAATTCCTCTACGGCAATTAAGAGCTCAGAAATCCTTAGAGCTTCTCGCATCCGGTTCCTGCCTACCAATTATTGTGATCACCAATCAACCTGCTCAAAATTTGGATAAATCTTTAGTAATTGAAATTTGCTATTAATCTCTATAAGCCATAGAGTAAGAATGAATTGTTAAAAATATATTTATAAAATATTAGATTTAATATTCAAGTACTAATTCAGTTTCATAACTTTGATGCACCGCAAAGACTTGCCACCTAGCCCAATATTCACCTTCAAGAATCCAGTTTCTGGCGGTCGCACTGTGCAGAACGCTACACCACCTGGTCTCGCTTTCACTAAGGTACCACTTTTAGTATTTTCGTGAAACCAACCACGGTGCGGGATTTTTTCCCTTTAACTTTATTTTTGATTTTCTGATCTTTATTTGTGTCATTCCCATGACTGACTTTAAACTGGCAGAATTCACTGATAGTTGAAAAAACAAAAAATTGAATCCTCTTTAGCACTGTCTACTCCACCGGTTGTCTGTTCTTCGTAGCCAGAGCCTATTGTATTTCAGTTTGTTAACTCTGCTTGTTCAGTTTGCTAACACAGAGAACTATATCGGTGATTTTAGTCGTCCTTCGAATTGTCGATAAACTTAATAATATGGAGTTCCTTATGTATCACTCTTTGATTCTTACAGTGGGCAAAAATAAATAACATTCGCAAATATCGATTGAGAATCACACAAAAGAAATATTGTTGTGTCTCCGCAAAACTGTAATACTTAAAATATTCATGCGCAAGTTCAATGCACTTACCATTTTCACGGGTTTCCCCTCTCTTTCCATGCAAATAGTGCACGCCATTTTTTTAAATTAATCACGACAATAAATTAATAAACCAAACAAAAATTATCTGTCCACGATTGACAGCTACTTGTCACTAGATATCGTTAAATATATTAAAAAAAATAAAGAACTAATAACAAACTTTTGCAGCCAGTAAAGTTTTTTATTTGTAAAACTTGTTTTTTAACTGTTATATTCAATGAAATAATGGCAGCATAAAGTGTGATTTTTACACGACGCGTGGCCACGTAGCGGCGAGCCGATTTGAAAGTAATGAAGAAACCAGTCCGCGCTGTGTGCCTCCACGAACGCCAAACGACTTTATAGATGAATGTTTATCGTTAGATATGCGACCGGCCATACAGAAAGGCGTGGGAGAACTCATTTAAATACAACATTAGGGTTGTCTGATGTTAAAAAAAAGCTTCAAGTGCATAAGCAGGTAAAAATGACGTACTTGCCGTTAAGTATCGGTGTTGAAACTCAGTCGTTAAGACAAATGACATTTTTTCTTTATGTTCATTTAGAGCAGCTATACTCAACATGCCTGGCGGGACAGGCTTTTGTGGTTTACCCATCTGGTGTTACTTTATTTTAAACCATTTTGAATTTCGCGCCCATAAGTTAAAATGGAGAGCGCACTGAGTAAATAGATTCTACATAACACCACCGCGCTGCAACGTACAGTGCAATCATTGATATGGTAATTTGTTCAAATATATTTTATTTTTAATTTACAGCAGACATCTGATTTTATTACAGCAACACGTCAATTTCGTAAATACGACAAATTGCTTTCTTCTTTTCCTGCTATTATTATATGATTGTCCTAAGGTAGGTAATGAATCTGAAGGACACGCTTGCCCTTAATACTGGACGGCGGTGATTTTCTCCTTTAAAAAAAACTGTCTCATTAATTTCTTAACTCTTTTCGGGTTAACGAATGTATGTCCGATGACCTTGGAATTGACAGTCGGTTCTTTACTACTTTTGTGCCATCAGACGTTATATACGCAGTGCCATTTTAACCAGCAGCATAGTGCTGATTGAACGGCGTAAAATAACTAGTAAAATTTGAGACGGCAAATTTCGTACGTGTAGGGGAAACTTTGTACGTCTGATAACCCTATGCGGTACACGTATCGATGCGGTGGTACAGTGATAACATTTTATGTTATTTACAAATAATTACTGGTTATCATATGCGGTTAATGTTAGCATCCTTTAACCAAACATTTGATAACGTAAAAATTAAACTCAAAATAATTCAAGACTATAAACACTATTTTTGAAACTCCAATTAAGCTATAAAGGAGGCATAGCTATTCAAGTATCCGTAATAATGACCAATTGGGTCAGTGGCGAAGCCCCTTCAAAATATACGGTCGCGTGCTCGATTCACGCATCAGATTAAGTATATGTACTATTATATTTTTATATGACTACAGATATTTATTCCGCGACTAGGTGCTCCACCATTTGCCTTGGACCAAGCGTGGTGGGTTTAATGTCTATTCCTCTAGAAATAGGAAATTAATACATGGGATGCAGAAACAAAATTCCGTGACATTTCCTTCAATTCGTTTTCACTAATTACATCAAACACTCATTTTAGTCGTTTAAATATTATAAATACGAGTATTAAGTTTCAAACAGAATTTGATTTTAAAACTCTTGGCTTAGGAGTTACATACTTTAACTTTAGAGCGTTTTTTATAAGCAAAAAACGTATGTATTATGTTTAAAATAGACACCGATTTCATAATGATGATTATTGCTTTATATATTAGGTGTACAAATAAGTTTCCGCAGTTTTTTATAAAAAATTAGGAATTTATTGTAAAGGAAAAGTACATTACGTTTTATTCAAAGTATTTTCCATCATTTGCCACTACTTTTCCCCATCTTTCTGGCAACATTCGGATACCCCGTCGAAAAAACTCTTCATCTTTTGACGCTATCCACAAATCTACCCAATTTTTGGTGTCTTCATATGATGTGAAGCGCTGCTCAGACAGACCATGTGCCATCGACCGGAACAGGTGATAATCAGAAGGGGCTAAGTCTGGTGAATACGGCGGGTGGGGTAAAACTTCCCAGTTGAGTGTTTCCAAGTATGTTTTTACCGGCGCCGCAACATGTGGACGAGCATTATCGTGTAAAAGAATAATTTTGTCGTGTCTGGAGTAGTAATGGGCGCGTTTTTCCTTAAGTGCCCGACTCAATCTCATCAATTGTGTTCGGTAGAGAGCTCCAGTAATGGTTTCGCTTGGTTTCAGCAATTCATAATACACGACACCAAGCTGATCCCACCAAATACACAGCATGAGTTTTTTTCCATGAATATTCGGCTTAGCTGTCGATGTTGATGGTTCGCCGGGCTTAACCCATGACTTTCTCTTCTTTGGATTATCGTAGTGAATCCATTTTTCGTCACCAGTGACAGTCAGTGGCAAGCAGCATTTCACTCATGCATAATCGGCGTTCAACGTCTCTCGGCTTTAGTTCATATGGAACCCAATTTCCTTGTTTTTGAATCATTCCTAACGATTTTAAACGATGTGAAATTGCTTGTTGAGTCACTTGTAGAGTAAGTGCAAGTTCTTTTTGCGTTTGGGACGAATCTTCCTCCAATAGTACTTCTAATTCCATGTCTTCGTACACTTTCGGCCTTCCACTGCGTTCTTTGTCTTTAACGTCAAACTCACCGTTCTTAAACTTTTGAAACCATTCCTGACAACTTCTCTCACTTAAAGCAGCTTCACCATATGCTTCTAGAAGCAATCGATGCGCCTCAGCTGCAGATTTTTTCACATTAAAGAAGTAAATCAAAAGTTCCCGCAAATGATGCTTATTCGGAATAAAACTTGACATTTTTGCACGAAAAAAATTACGTGATGCTGATACGGAATCACTAGTACTTT